>JAUPFM010000096.1:0-126936 GCA_033026295.1 Channa striata
TCTGCACCAAACACAAAAAAACTTTGTCTGCCTTCTTATTTAGCCTAAATCCAGTCAGCAGAACATAAAAACAAGCTTGTGGAATGTTTCCTTAAAAGACAGTAAATGCATGTAATTCAAGCATCCTTTTATGCTCGCAATCGCCTTTTCTCAGCGAGAAAATGCTGTTTGAAGCCAAGCTTATATTGAACAATTTCTGCACCAAACTCAAATAAAACTGTGTCTGCCTTCTTATTTAGCCTAAATCCACTCAGCAGAACATAAAAACAAGCTTGTGGGATGTTTCCTTAAAAGACAGTAAATGCATGTAAATCAAGCATCCTTTTATGCTCGCAATCGCCTTTTCTCTGCGAGAAAATGCTGTTTTGAAGACAAGCTTGTATTGAACAATTTCTGCACCAAACACAAAAAAAACTTTGTCTGCCTTCTTATTTAGCCTAAATCCAGTCAGCAGAACATAAAAGCAAGCTTGTGGGATGTTTCCTTAAAAGACAGTAAATGCATGTAATTCAAGCATCCTTTTATGCTCGCAATCGCCTTTTCTCAGCGAGAAAATGCTGTTTTGAAGCCAAGCTTGTATTGAACAATTTCTGCACCAAACTCAAAAAAAACTGTGTCTGCCTTCTTATTTAGCCTGAATCCACTCAGGAGACACTGAAAATAAGCTTGTGGGATGTTTCCTTAAAAGACAGTAAATGCATGTAATTCAAGCATCCTTTAATGCTGTAATCGCCTTTTCTCAGCGAGAAAATGCTGTTTTGAAGAAAAGCTTGTATTGAACAATTTCTGCTCCAAAGTCAAATAAAACTGTGTCTGCCTTCTTATTTAGCGTAAATCCACTCAGGAGAGACTGAAAATAAGCTTGTGGAATGTTTCCTTAAAAGACAGTAAATGCATGTAATTCAAGCATCCTTTTATGCTTGCAATCGCTTTTTCTCAGCGAGACAATGCAGTTTTGAAGCCAAGCTTGTATTGAACAATTTCTGCACCAAACTCAAATAAAACTGTGTCTGCCTTCTTATTTAGCCTAAATCCAGTCAGCAGAACATAAAAACAAGCTTGTGGGATGTTTCCTTAAAAGACAGTAAATGCATGTAATTCAAGCATCCTTTTATGCTCGCAATCGCCTTTTCTCTGCGAGAAAATGCTGTTTTGAAGCCAAGCTTGTATTGAACAATTTCTGCACCAAACTCAAAAAAAACTGTGTCTGCCTTCTTATTTAGCCTAAATCCAGTCAGCAGAACATAAAAACAAGCTTGTGGAATGTTTCCTTAAAAGACAGTAAATGCATGTAATTCAAGCATCCTTTCATGCTCGCAATCGCCTTTTCTCAGCGAGAAAATGCTGTTTTGAAGCCAAGCTTGTATTGAACAATTTCTGCACCAAACTCAAATAAAAATGTGTCTGCCTTCTTATTTAGCCTAAATCCAGTCAGCAGAACATAAAAACAAGCTTGTGGGATGTTTCCTTAAAAGACAGTAAATGCATGTAAATCAAGCATCCTTTTATGCTCGCAATCGCCTTTTCTCAGCGAGAAAATGCTGTTTTGAAGAACAAGCTTGTATTGAACAATTTCTGCACCAAACACAAAAAAACTTTGTCTGCCTTCTTATTTAGCCTAAATCCAGTCAGCAGAACATAAAAACAAGCTTTGTGGGATGTTTCCTTAAAAGACAGTAAATGCATGTAATTCAAGCATCCTTTTATGCTCGCAATCGCCTTTTCTCAGCGAGAAAATGCAGTTTTGAAGAAAAGCTTGTATTGAACAATTTCTGCACCAAACTCAAATAAAACTGTGTCTGCCTTCTTATTTAGCCTAAATCCAGTCAGGAGAGACTGAAAACAAGCTTGTGGGATGTTTCCTTAAAAGACAGTAAATGCATGTAATTCAAGCATCCTTTTATGCTCGCAATCGCCTTTTCTCATCCAGAAAATGCAGTTTTGAAGCCAAGCTTGTATTGAACAATTGCTGCACCAAACTCAAATAAAACTGTGTCTGCCTTCTTATTTAGCCTAAATCCACTCAGGAGAGACTGAAAATAAGCTTGTGGAATGTTTCCTTAAAAGACAGTAAATGCATGTAATTCAAGCACCCTTTTATGCTCGCAATCGCCTTTTCTCATCGAGAAAATGCAGTTTTGAAGCCAAGCTTGGATTGAACAATTTCTGCACCAAACTCAAATAAAACTGTGTCTGCCTTCTTATTTAACGTAAATCCACCCAGGAGAGACTGAAAAAAAGCTTGTGGGATGTTTCCTTAAAAGACAGTAAATGCATGTAATTCAAGCATCCTTTTATGCTCGCAATCGCCTTTTCTCAGCGAGAAAATGCAGTTTTGAAGAAAAGCTTGTATTGAACAATTTCTGCACCAAACTCAAATAAAACTTTGTCTGCCTTCTTATTTACCGTAAATCCACTCAGGAGAGACTGAAAATAAGCTTGTGGAATGTTTCCTTAAAAGACAGTAAATGCATGTAATTCAACCATCCTTTTATGCTTGCAATCGCCTTTTCTCAGCGAGAAAATGCTGTTTTGAAGCCAAGCTTGTATTGAACAATTTCTGCACCAAACTCAAATAAAACTGTGTCTGCCTTCTTATTTAGCGTAAATCCACTCAGAAGAGACTGAAAATAAGCTTGTGGAATGTTTCCTTAAAAGAGAGTAAATGCATGTAATTGAAGCATCCTTTTATGCTCGCAATCGCCTTTTCTCATCGAGAAAATGCAGTTTTGAAGCCAAGCTTGTATTGAACAATTTCTGCACCAAAGTCAAATAAAACTGTGTCTGCCTTCTTATTTAGCCTAAATCCAGTCAGCAGAACATAAAAACAAGCTTGTGGGATGTTTCCTTAAAAGACAGTAAATGCATGTAATTCAAGCATCCTTTTATGCTCGCAATCGCCTTTTCTCATCGAGAAAATGAAGACAAGCTTGTATTGAACAATTTCTGCACCAAACTCAAATAAAACTGTGTCTGCCTTCTTATTTAGCGTAAATCCACTCAGGAGAGACTGAAAATAAGCTTGTGGAATGTTTCCTTAAAAGACAGTAAATGCATGTAATTCAAGCATCCTTTTATGCTCGCAATCGCCTTTTCTCATCGAGAAAATGCTGTTTTGAAGCCGAGCTTGTATTGAACAATTGCTGCACCAAACTCAAATAAAACTGTGTCTGCCTTCTTATTTAGCCTAAATCCAGTCATCAGAACATAAAAACAAGCTTGTGGGATGTTTCCTTAAAAGAAAGTAAGTGCATGTAGTTCAAGCATCCTTTTATGCTCGCAATCGCCTTTTTTCAGCGAGAAAATGCAGTTTTGAAGAAAAGCTTGTATTGAACAATTTCTGCACCAAACTCAAATAAAACTGTGTCTGCCTTCTTATTTAGCGTAAATCCACTAGGAGAGACTGAAAATAAGCTTGTGGAATTTTTCCTTAAAAGACAGTAAATGCATGTAATTCAAGCATCCTTTTATGCTTGCAATCGCTTTTTCTCAGCGAGACAATGCAGTTTTGAAGAAAAGCTTGTATTGAACAATTTCTGCACCAAACTCAAATAAAAATGTGTCTGCCTTCTTATTTAGCCTAAATCCAGTCAGCAGAACATAAAAACAAGCTTGTGGGATGTTTCCTTAAAAGACAGTAAATGCATGTAATTCAAGCATCCTTTTATGCTCGCCATCGCCTTTTCTCATCGAGAAAATTCAGTTTTGAAGCCAAGCTTGTATTGAACAATTTCTGCATCAAACTCAAATAAAACTGTGTCTGCCTTCTTATTTAGCGTAAATCCACTCAGGAGAGACTGAAAATAAGCTTGTGGAATGTTTCCTTAAAAGACAGTAAATGCATGTAATTCAAGCATCCTTTTATGCTCGCAATCGCCTTTTCTCATCGAGAAAATGCTGTTTTGAAGCCAAGCTTGTATTGAACAATTGCTGCACCAAACTCAAATAAAACTGTGTCTGCATTCTTATTTAGCCTAAATCCAGCCAGCAGAACATAAAAACAAGCTTGTGGGATGTTTCCTTAAAAGAAAGTAAGTGCATGTAGTTCAAGCATCCTTTTATGCTCGCAATCGCCTTTTTTCAGCGAGAAAATGCAGTTTTGAAGAAAAGCTTGTATTGAACAATTTCTGCACCAAACTCAAATAAAACTGTGTCTGCCTTCTTATTTAGCGTAAATCCACTCAGGAGAGACTGAAAATAAGCTTGTGGGATGTTTCCTTAAAAGACAGTAAATGCATGTAATTCAAGCATCCTTTTATGCTTGCAATCGCTTTTTCTCAGCGAGACAATGCAGTTTTGAAGAAAAGCTTGTATTGAACAATTTCTGCACCAAACTCAAATAAAAATGTGTCTGCCTTCTTATTTAGCCTAAATCCAGTCAGCAGAACATAAAAACAAGCTTGTGGAATGTTTCCTTAAAAGACAGTAAATGCATGTAATTCAAGCATCCTTTATGCTCGCAATCGCTTTAATCTCATCGAGAAAATGCAGTTTTGAAGCCAAGCTTGTATTGAACAATTTCTGCACCAAACTCAATTAAAACTGTGTCTGCTTTCTTATTTAGCGTAAATCCACTCAGGAGAGACTGAAAATAAGCTTGTGGAATATTTCCTTAAAAGACAGTAAATGCATGTAATTCAAGCATCCTTTTATGCTCGCAATCGCCTTTTCTCTGCGAGAAAATGCTGTTTTGAAGACAAGCTTGTATTGAACAATTTCTGCACCAAACACAAAAAAAACTTTGTCTGCCTTCTTATTTAGCCTAAATCCAGTCAGCAGAACATAAAAACAAGCTTGTGGGATGTTTCCTTAAAAGACAGTAAATGCAAGCATCCTTTTATGCTCGCAATCGCCTTTTCTCAGCGAGAAAATGCTGTTTTGAAGCCAAGCTTGTATTGAACAATTTCTGCACCAAAGTCAAATAAAACTGTGTCTGCCTTCTTATTTAGCCTAAATCCAGTCAGCAGAACATAAAAACAAGCTTGTGGGATGTTTCCTTAAAAGACAGTAAATGCATGTAATTCAAGCATCCTTTTATGCTCGCAATCGCCTTTTCTCAGCGAGAAAATGCTGTTTTGAAGCCAAGCTTGTACTGAAAAATTTCTGGACCAAAGTCAAATAAAACTGTGTCTACCTTCTTATTTAGCCTAAATCCAGTCAGCAGAACATAAAAGCAAGCTTGTGGGATGTTTCCTTAAAAGACAGTAAATGCATGTAATTCAAGCATCCTTTTATGCTCGCAATCGCCTTTTCTCAGCGAGAAAATGCTGTTTTGAAGCCAAGCTTGTATTGAACAATTTCTGCACCAAACTCAAAAAAAACTGTGTCTGCCTTCTTATTTAGCCTGAATCCACTCAGGAGACACTGAAAATAAGCTTGTGGGATGTTTCCTTAAAAGACAGTAAATGCATGTAATTCAAGCATCCTTTTATGCTCGCAATCGCCTTTTCTCAGCGACAAAATGCAGTTTTGAAGAAAAGCTTGTATTGAACAATTTCTGCACCAAACTCAAATAAAACTGTGTCTGCCTTCTTATTTAGCGTAAATCCACTAGGAGAGACTGAAAATAAGCTTGTGGAATGTTTCCTTAAAAGACAGTAAATGCATGTAATTGAAGCATCCTTTTATGCTCGCAATCGCCTTTTCTCAGCGAGAAAATGCAGTTTTGAAGAAAAGCTTGTATTGAACAATTTCTGCACCAAACTCAAATAAAACTGTGTCTGCCTTCTTATTTAGCCTAAATCCAGTCAGCAGAACATAAAAACAAGCTTGTGGAATGTTTCCTTAAAAGACAGTAAATGCATGTAATTCAAGCATTCTTTTATGCTCGCAATCGCCTAATCTCATCGAGAAAATGCAGTTTTGAAGACAAGCTTGTATTGAACAATTTCTGCTCCAAAGTCAAATAAAACTGTGTCTGCCTTCTTATTTAGCGTAAATCCACTCAGGAGAGACTGAAAATAAGCTTGTGGGATGTTTCCTTAAAAGACAGTAAATGCATGTAATTCAAGCATCCTTTTATGCTTGCAATCGCTTTTTCTCAGCGAGACAATGCAGTTTTGAAGAAAAGCTTGTATTGAACAATTTCTGCACCAAACTCAAATAAAACTGTGTCTGCCTTCTTATTTAGCCTAAATCCAGTCAGCAGAACATAAAAACAAGCTTGTGGAATGTTTCCTTAAAAGACAGTAAATGCATGTAATTCAAGCATCCTTTTATGCTCGCAATCGCCTAATCTCATCGAGAAAATGCAGTTTAGAAGCCAAGCTTGTATTGAACAATTTCTGCACCAAACTCAATTAAAACTGTGTCTGCTTTCTTATTTAGCGTAAATCCACTCAGGAGAGACTGAAAATAAGCTTGTGGAATATTTCCTTAAAAGACAGTAAATGCATGTAATTCAAGCATCCTTTTATGCTCGCAATCGCCTTTTCTCTGCGAGAAAATGCTGTTTTGAAGACAAGCTTGTATTGAACAATTTCTGCACCAAACACAAAAAAAACTTTGTCTGCCTTCTTATTTAGCCTAAATCCAGTCAGCAGAACATAAAAACAAGCTTGTGGAATGTTTCCTTAAAAGACAGTAAATGCATGTAATTCAAGCATCCTTTTATGCTCGCAATCGCCTTTTCTCAGCGAGAAAATGCTGTTTTGAAGCCAAGCTTATATTGAACAATTTCTGCACCAAACTCAAATAAAACTGTGTCTGCCTTCTTATTTAGCCTAAATCCACTCAGCAGAACATAAAAACAAGCTTGTGGGATGTTTCCTTAAAAGACAGTAAATGCATGTAAATCAAGCATCCTTTTATGCTCGCAATCGCCTTTTCTCTGCGAGAAAATGCTGTTTTGAAGACAAGCTTGTATTGAACAATTTCTGCACCAAACACAAAAAAAACTTTGTCTGCCTTCTTATTTAGCCTAAATCCAGTCAGCAGAACATAAAAGCAAGCTTGTGGGATGTTTCCTTAAAAGACAGTAAATGCATGTAATTCAAGCATCCTTTTATGCTCGCAATCGCCTTTTCTCAGCGAGAAAATGCTGTTTTGAAGCCAAGCTTGTATTGAACAATTTCTGCACCAAACTCAAAAAAACTGTGTCTGCCTTCTTATTTAGCCTGAATCCACTCAGGAGACACTGAAAATAAGCTTGTGGGATGTTTCCTTAAAAGACAGTAAATGCATGTAATTCAAGCATCCTTTCATGCTCGCAATCGCCTTTTCTCAGCGAGAAAATGCTGTTTTGAAGCCAAGCTTGTATTGAACAATTTCTGCACCAAACTCAAATAAAAATGTGTCTGCCTTCTTATTTAGCCTAAATCCAGTCAGCAGAACATAAAAACAAGCTTGTGGGATGTTTCCTTAAAAGACAGTAAATGCATGTAAATCAAGCATCCTTTTATGCTCGCAATCGCCTTTTCTCTGCGAGAAAATGCTGTTTTGAAGACAAGCTTGTATTGAACAATTTCTGCACCAAACACAAAAAAAACTTTGTCTGCCTTCTTATTTAGCCTAAATCCAGTCAGCAGAACATAAAAACAAGCTTTGTGGGATGTTTCCTTAAAAGACAGTAAATGCATGTAATTCAAGCATCCTTTTATGCTCGCAATCGCCTTTTCTCAGCGAGAAAATGCAGTTTTGAAGAAAAGCTTGTATTGAACAATTTCTGCACCAAACTCAAATAAAACTGTGTCTGCCTTCTTATTTAGCCTAAATCCACTCAGGAGAGACTGAAAACAAGCTTGTGGGATGTTTCCTTAAAAGACAGTAAATGCATGTAATTCAAGCATCCTTTTATGCTCGCAATCGCCTTTTCTCATCCAGAAAATGCAGTTTTGAAGACAAGCTTGTATTGAACAATTTCTGCACCAAACTCAAATAAAACTGTGTCTGCCTTCTTATTTAGCCTAAATCCACTCAGGAGAGACTGAAAATAAGCTTGTGGAATGTTTCCTTAAAAGACAGTAAATGCATGTAATTCAAGCACCCTTTTATGCTCGCAATCGCCTTTTCTCATCGAGAAAATGCAGTTTTGAAGCCAAGCTTGGATTGAACAATTTCTGCACCAAACTCAAATAAAACTGTGTCTGCCTTCTTATTTAACGTAAATCCACCCAGGAGAGACTGAAAAAAAGCTTGTGGGATGTTTCCTTAAAAGACAGTAAATGCATGTAATTCAAGCATCCTTTTATGCTCGCAATCGCCTTTTCTCAGCGAGAAAATGCAGTTTTGAAGAAAAGCTTGTATTGAACAATTTCTGCACCAAACTCAAATAAAACTTTGTCTGCCTTCTTATTTAGCCTAAATCCAGTCAGGAGAGACTAAAAATAAGCTTGTGGAATGTTTCCTTAAAAGACAGTAAATGCATGTAATTCAACCATCCTTTTATGCTTGCAATCGCCTTTTCTCAGCGAGAAAATGCTGTTTTGAAGCCAAGCTTGTATTGAACAATTTCTGCACCAAACTCAAATAAAACTGTGTCTGCCTTCTTATTTAGCGTAAATCCACTCAGAAGAGACTGAAAATAAGCTTGTGGAATGTTTCCTTAAAAGAGAGTAAATGCATGTAATTGAAGCATCCTTTTATGCTCGCAATCGCCTTTTCTCATCGAGAAAATGCAGTCTTGAAGCCAAGCTTGTATTGAACAATTTCTGCACCAAAGTCAAATAAAACTGTGTCTGCCTTCTTATTTAGCCTAAATCCAGTCAGCAGAACATAAAAACAAGCTTGTGGATGTTTCCTTAAAAGACAGTAAATGCATGTAATTCAAGCATCCTTTTATGCTCGCAATCGCCTTTTCTCATCGAGAAAAAGTTTTGCCAAGCTTGTATTGAACAATTTCTGCACCAAACTCAAATAAAACTGTGTCTGCCTTCTTATTTAGCGTAAATCCACTCAGGAGAGACTGAAAATAAGCTTGTGGAATGTTTCCTTAAAAGACAGTAAATGCATGTAATTCAAGCATCCTTTTATGCTCGCAATCGCCTTTTCTCAGCGAGAAAATGCTGTTTTGAAGCCAAGCTTGTATTGAACAATTTCTGCACCAAACTCAAATAAAACTGTGTCTGCCTTCTTATTTAGCCTAAATCCAGTCAGCAGAACATAAAAACAAGCTTGTGGAATGTTTCCTTAAAAGACAGTAAATGCATGTAATTCAAGCATCCTTTTATGCTCGCAATCGCCTAATCTCATCGAGAAAATGCAGTTTTGAAGCCAAGCTTGTATTGAACAATTTCTGCACTAAACTCAAATAAAACTGTGTCTGCCTTCTTATTTAGCCTAAATCCAGTCAGCAGAACATAAAAACAAGCTTGTGGAATGTTTCCTTAAAAGACAGTAAATGCATGTAATTCAAGCATCCTTTTATGCTCGCAATCGCCTTTTCTCAGCGAGAAAATGCTGTTTTGAAGCCAAGCTTGTATTGAACAATTTCTGCACCAAACTCAAATAAAACTCTGTCTGCCTTCTTATTTAGCCTAAATCCACTCAGGAGAGACTGAAAAAACAAACTTGTGGATATTTCCTTAAAAGACAGTAAATGCATGAAAATCAAGCATCCTTTTATGCTGCAATCGCCTTTTCTCAGCGAGAAAATGCAGTTTTGAAGCCAAGCTTGTATTGAACAATTTCTGCACCAAACTCAAATAAAACTGTGTCTGCCTTCTTATTTAGTGTAAATCCACTCAGGAGAGACTGAAAATAAGCTTGTGGAATGTTTCCTTAAAAGACAGTAAATGCATGTAATTCAAGCATCCTTTTATGCTCGCAATCGCCTTTTCTCATCGAGAAAATGCTGTTTTGCAAGCTTGTATTGAACAATTTCTGCACCAAACTCAAATAAAACTGTGTCTGCCTTCTTATTTAGCGTAAATCCACTCAGGAGAGACTGAAAATAAGCTTGTGGAATGTTTCTTTAAAAGACAGTAAATGCATGTAATTCAAGCATCCTTTTATGCTCGCAATCGCCTTTTCTCAGCGAGAAAATGCTGTTTTGAAGCCAAGCTTGTATTGAAAAATTTCTGCACCAAACTCAAATAAAACTATGTCTGCCTTCTTATTTAGCCTAAATCCAGTCAGCAGAACATAAAAACAAGCTTGTGGAATGTTTCCTTAAAAGACAGTAAATGCATGTAATTCAAGCATCCTTTATGCTCATAATCGCCTTTTCTCAGCGAGAAAATGCTGTTTTGAAGCCAAGCTTGTATTGAACAATTTCTGCACCAAACTCAAATAAAACTGTGTCTGCCTTCTTATTTAGCCTAAATCCACCCAGGAGAGACTGAAAATAAGCTTGTGGATGTTTCCTTAAAAGACAGTAAATGCATGTAATTCAACCATCCTTTTATGCTGCAATGGCCTTTTCTCAGCGAGAAAATGCTGTTTTGAAGCCAAGCTTATATTGAACAATTTTGCACCAAACTCAAATAAAACTGTGTCTGCCTTCTTATTTAGCCTAAATCCAGTCAGCAGAACATAAAAACAAGCTTGTGGGATGTTTCCTTAAAAGACAGTAAATGCATGTAATTCAAGCATCCTTTTATGCTCGCAATCGCCTTTTCTCAGCGAGAAATGCTGTTTTGAAGAAAAGCTTGTATTGAACAATTTCTGCACCAAACTCAAATAAAACTGTGTCTGCCTTCTTATTTAGCGTAAATCCACTCAGGAGAGACTGAAAATAAACTTGTGGGATGTTTCCTTAAAAGACAGTAAATGCATGTAATTCAAGCATCCTTTTATGCTTTCAATCGCCTTTCTCAGCGAGAAAATGCTGTTTTGAAGCCAAGCTTGTATTGAACAATTTCTGCACCAAACTCAAATAAAACTGTGTCTGCCTTCTTATTTAGCGTAAATCCACTCAGGAGAGACTAAAAATACACTTGTGGGATGTTTCCTTAAAAGACAGTAAATGCATGTAATTCAAGCATCCTTTTATGCTTTCAACCGCCTTTTACTCAGCGAGAAAATGCTGTTTTGAAGCCAAGCTTGTATTGAACAATTTCTGCACCAAACTCTAATAAAACTGTGTCTGCCTTCTTATTTAGCCTAAATCCAGTCAGGAGAGACTAAAAATAAGCTTGTGGGATGTTTCCTTAAAAACAGTAAATGCATGTAATTCAAGCATCCTTTTATGCTCGCAATCGCCTTTTCTCAGCGAGAAAATGCTGTTTTGAAGAAAAGCTTGTATTGAACAATTTCTGCACCAAACTCAAATAAAACTGTGTCTGCCTTCTTATTTAGCCTAAATCCACTCAGGAGAGACTGAAAATAAGCTTGTGGGATGTTTCCTTAAAAGACAGTAAATGCATGTAATTCAAGCATCCTTTTATGCTCGCAATCGCCTTTTCTCTGCGAGAAAATGCTGTTTTGAAGACAAGCTTGTATTGAACAATTTCTGCACCAAACACAAAAAAACTTTGTCTGCCTTCTTATTTAGCCTAAATCCAGTCAGCAGAACATAAAAAGCAAGCTTGTGGGATGTTTCCTTAAAAGACAGTAAATGCATGTAATTCAAGCATCCTTTTATGCTCGCAATCGCCTTTTCTCAGCGAGAAAATGCTGTTTTGAAGCCAAGCTTGTATTGAACAATTTCTGCACCAAACTCAAAAAAACTGTGTCTGCCTTCTTATTTAGCCTGAATCCACTCAGGAGACACTGAAAATAAGCTTGTGGGATGTTTCCTTAAAAGACAGTAAATGCATGTAATTCAAGCATCCTTTATGCTGCAATCGCCTTTTCTCAGCGAGAAAATGCTGTTTTGAAGAAAAGCTTGTATTGAACAATTTCTGCTCCAAAGTCAAATAAAACTGTGTCTGCCTTCTTATTTAGCGTAAATCCACTCAGGAGAGACTGAAAATAAGCTTGTGGAATGTTTCCTTAAAAGACAGTAAATGCATGTAATTCAAGCATCCTTTTATGCTTGCAATCGCTTTTTCTCAGCGAGACAATGCAGTTTTGAAGCCAAGCTTGTATTGAACAATTTCTGCACCAAACTCAAATAAAACTGTGTCTGCCTTCTTATTTAGCGTAAATCCACTCAGAAGAGACTGAAAATAAGCTTGTGGAATGTTTCCTTAAAAGAGAGTAAATGCATGTAATTGAAGCATCCTTTTATGCTCGCAATCGTCTTTTCTCATCGAGAAAATGCAGTCTTGAAGCCAAGCTTGTATTGAACAATTTCTGCACCAAAGTCAAATAAAACTGTGTCTGCCTTCTTATTTAGCCTAAATCCAGTCAGCAGAACATAAAAACAAGCTTGTGGGATGTTTCCTTAAAAGACAGTAAATGCATGTAATTCAAGCATCCTTTTATGCTCGCAATCGCCTTTTCTCATCGAGAAAATGCAGCTTGTATTGAACAATTTCTGCACCAAACTCAAATAAAACTGTGTCTGCCTTCTTATTTAGCGTAAATCCACTCAGGAGAGACTGAAAAATAAGCTTGTGGAATGTTTCCTTAAAAGACAGTAAATGCGTGTAATTCAAGCATCCTTTTATGCTCGCAATCGCCTTTTCTCAGCGAGAAAATGCTGTTTTGAAGCCAAGCTTGTATTGAACAATTTCTGCACCAAAGTCAAATAAAACTGTGTCTGCCTTCTTATTTAGCCTAAATCCAGTCAGCAGAACATAAAAACAAGCTTGTGGAATGTTTCCTTAAAAGACAGTAAATGCATGTAATTCAAGCATCCTTTTATGCTCGCAATCGCCTAATCTCATCGAGAAAATGCAGTTTTGAAGCCAAGCTTGTATTGAACAATTTCTGCACTAAACTCAAATAAACATGTGTCTGCCTTCTTATTTAGCCTAAATCCAGTCAGCAGAACATAAAAACAAGCTTGTGGAATGTTTCCTTAAAAGACAGTAAATGAATGTAATTCAAGCATCCTTTCATGCTCGCAATCGCCTTTTCTCAGCGAGAAAATGCTGTTTTGAAGCCAAGCTTGTATTGAACAATTTCTGCACCAAACTCAAATAAAAATCTGTCTGCCTTCTTATTTAGCCTAAATCCACTCAGGAGAGACTGAAAACAAGCTTGTGGGATATTTCCTTAAAAGACAGTAAATGCATGAAAATCAAGCATCCTTTTATGCTCGCAATCGCCTTTTCTCAGCGAGAAAATGCAGTTTTGAAGCCAAGCTTGTATTGTACAATTTCTGCACCAAACTCAAATAAAACTGTGTTTGCCTTCTTATTTAGTGTAAATCCACTCAGGAGAGACTGAAAATAAGCTTGTGGAATGTTTCGTTAAAAGACAGTAAATGCATGTAATTCAAGCATCCTTTTATGCTCGCAATCGCCTTTTCTCATCGAGAAAATGCAGCTTGTATTGAACAATTTCTGCACCAAACTCAAATAAAACTGTGTCTGCCTTCTTATTTAGCGTAAATCCACTCAGGAGAGACTGAAAATAAGCTTGTGGAATGTTTCCTTAAAAGACAGTAAATGCATGTAATTCAAGCATCCTTTTATGCTCGCAATCGCCTTTTCTCAGCGAGAAAATGCTGTTTTGAAGCCAAGCTTGTATTGAACAATTTCTGCACCAAACTCAAATAAAACTGTGTCTGCCTTCTTATTTAGCCTAAATCCAGTCAGCAGAACATAAAAGCAAGCTTGTGGGATGTTTCCTTAAAAGACAGTAAATGCATGTAATTCAAGCATCCTTTTATGCTCGCAATCGCCTTTTCTCAGCGAGAAAATGCTGTTTTGAAGCCAAGCTTGTATTGAACAATTTCTGCACCAAACTCAAATAAAACTGTGTCTGCCTTCTTATTTAGCGTAAATCCACTAGGAGAGACTGAAAATAAGCTTGTGGAATGTTTCCTTAAAAGACAGTAAATGCATGTAATTCAAGCATCCTTTTATGCTCGCAATCGCCTTTTCTCAGCGAGAAATTGCTGTTTTGAAGCCAAGCTTGTATTGAAAAATGTCTGCACCAAACTCAAATAAAACTATGTCTGCCTTCTTATTTAGCCTAAATCCAGTCAGCAGAACATAAAAACAAGCTTGTGGAATGTTTCCTTAAAAGACAGTAAATTAATGTAATTCAAGCATCCTTTCATGCTCGCAATCGCCTTTTCTCAGCGAGAAAATGCTGTTTAAAGCCAAGCTTGTATTGAACAATTTCTGCACCAAACTCAAATAAAAATGTGTCTGCCTTCTTATTTAGCCTAAATCCACTCAGGAGAGACTGAAAACAAGCTTGTGGGATATTTCCTTAAAAGACAGTAAATGCATGAAAATCAAGCATCCTTTTATGGTCGCAATCGCCTTTTCTCAGCGAGAAAATGCAGTTTTGAAGCCAAGCTTGTATTGAACAATTTCTGCACCAAACTCAAATAAAACTGTGTTTGCCTTCTTATTTAGTGTAAATCCAATCAGGAGAGACTGAAAATAAGCTTGTGGAATGTTTCCTTAAAAGACAGTAAATGCATGTAATTCAAGCATCCTTTTATGCTCGCAATCGCCTTTTCTCAGCGAGAAAATGCTGTTTTGAAGCCAAGCTTGTATTGAACAATTTCTGCACCAAAGTCAAATAAAACTGTGTCTGCCTTCTTATTTAGCCTAAATCCACTCAGGAGAGACTGAAAATAAGCTTGTGGGATGTTTCCTTAAAAGACAGTAAATGCAAGCATCCTTTTATGCTCGCAATCGCCTTTTCTCAGCGAGAAAATGCTGTTTTGAAGCCAAGCTTGTATTGAACAATTTCTGCACCAAAGTCAAATAAAACTGTGTCTGCCTTCTTATTTAGCCTAAATCCAGTCAGCAGAACATAAAAACAAGCTTGTGGGATGTTTCCTTAAAAGACAGTAAATGCATGTAATTCAAGCATCCTTTTATGCTTTAATCGCCTTTTCTCAGCGAGAAAATGCTGTTTTGAAAGCCAAGCTTGTATTGAACAATTTCTGCACCAAAGTCAAATAAAACTGTGTCTGCCGTCTTATTTGGCCTAAATCCACCCAGGAGAGACTGAAAATAAGCTTGTGGGATGTTTCCTTAAAAGACCGTAAATGCATGTAATTCAACCATCCTTTTATGCTGCAATGGCCTTTTCTCAGCGAGAAAATGCTGTTTTGAAGCCAAGCTTATATTGAACAATTTGGCACCAAACTCAAATAAAACTGTGTCTGCCTTCTTATTTAGCCTAAATCCAGTCAGCAGAACATAAAAACAAGCTTGTGGGATGTTTCCTTAAAAGACAGTAAATGCATGTAATTCAAGCATCCTTTTATGCTCGCAATCGCCTTTTCTCAGCGAGAAAATGCTGTTTTGAAGCCAAGCTTGTATTGAACAATTTCTGCACCAAACTCAAATAAAACTGTGTCTACCTTCTTATTTAGCCTAAATCCAGTCAGTAGAACATAAAAGCAAGCTTGTGGGATGTTTCCTTAAAAGACAGTAAATGCATGTAATTCAAGCATCCTTTTATGCTCGCTATCGCCTTTTCTCATCGAGAAAATACAGTTTTGAAGCCAAGCTTGTATTGAACAATTTCTGCACCAAAGTCAAATAAAACTGTGTCTGCCTTCTTATTTAGCGTAAATACACTCAGAAGAGACTGAAAATAAGCTTGTGGAATGTTTCCTTAAAAGACAGTAAATGTATGTAATTCAAGCATCCTTTTATGCTCGCAATCGCCTTTTCTCAGCGAGAAAATGCTGTTTTGAAGCCGAGCTTGTATTGAACAATTTCTGCACCAAACTCAAATAAAACTGTGTCTGCCTTCTTATTTAGCCTAAATCCACTCAGGAGAGACTGAAAATAAGCTTGTGGGATGTTTCCTTAAAAGACAGTAAATGCAAGCATCCTTTTATGCTCGCAATCGCCTTTTCTCAGCGAGAAAATGCTGTTTTAAAGCAAAGCTTGTATTGAACAATTTCTGCACCAAACTCAAATAAAACTGTGTCTGCCTTCTTATTTAGCCTAAATCCACTCAGGAGAGACTGAAAATAAGCTTGTGGGATGTTTCCTTAAAAGACAGTAAATGCATGTAATTCAAACATCCTTTTATGCTCAATCGCCTTTTCTCAGCGAGAAAATGCTGTCTTGAAGCCAAGCTTGTATTGAACAATTTCTGCACCAAAGTCAAATAAAACTGTGTCTGCCTTCTTATTTAGCCTAAATCCACTCAGGAGAGACTGAAAATAAACTTGTGGGATGTTTCCTTAAAAGACAGTAAATGCATGTAATTCAAGCATCCTTTTATGCTCGCAATCGCCTTTTCTCAGCGAGAAAATGCTGTTTTGAAGCCAAGCTTGTATTGAACAATTTCTGCACCAAAGTCAAATAAAACTGTGTCTGCCTTCTTATTTAGCCTAAATCCAGTCAGCAGAACATAAAAACAAGCTTGTGGGATGTTTCCTTAAAAGACAGTAAATGCATGTAATTCAAGCATCCTTTTATGCTCGCAATCGCCTTTTCTCAGCGAGAAAATGCTGTTTTGAAGCCAAGCTTGTATTGAACAATTTCTGCACCAAACTCAAATAAAACTGTGTCTGCCTTCTTATTTAGCCTAAATCCAGTCAGCAGAACATAAAAACAAGCTTGTGGGATGTTTCCTTAAAAGACAGTAAATGCATGTAATTCAAGCATCCTTTTATGCTCGCAATCGCCTTTTCTCAGCGAGAAAATGCTGTTTTGAAGCCAAGCTTGTATTGAACAATTTCTGCACCAAAGTCAAATAAAACTGTGTCTGCATTCTTATTTAGCCTAAATCCAGTCAGCAGAACATAAAAACAAGCTTGTGGGATGTTTCCTTAAAGACAGTAAATGCAAGCATCCTTTTATGCTCGCAATGGCCTTTTCTCAGCGAGAAAATGCTGTTTTGAAGCCAAGCTTGTATTGAACAATTTCTGCACCAAAGTCAAATAAAACTGTGTCTGCCTTCTTATTTAGCCTAAATCCAGTCAGCAGAACATAAAAACAAGCTTGTGGGATGTTTCCTTAAAAGACAGTAAATGCAAGCATCCTTTTATGCTCGCAATGGCCTTTTCTCAGCGAGAAAATGCTGTTTTGAAGCCAAGCTTGTATTGAACAATTTCTGCACCAAAGTCAAATAAAACTGTGTCTGCCTTCTTATTTAGCCTAAATCCAGTCAGCAGAACATAAAAACAAGCTTGTGGGATGTTTCCTTAAAAGACAGTAAATGCATGTAATTCAAGCATCCTTTTATGCTGCAATCGCCTTTTCTCAGCGAGAAAATGCTGTTTTGAAGCCAAGCTTGTACTGAAAAATTTCTGGACCAAAGTCAAATAAAACTGTGTCTACCTTCTTATTTAGCCTAAATCCACCCAGGAGAGACTGAAAATAAGCTTGTGGGATGTTTCCTTAAAGACAGTAAATGCATGTAATTCAAGCATCCTTTTATGCTCCAATCGCCTTTTCTCAGCCAGAAAATGCTGTTTTGAAGCCAAGCTTGTATTGAACAATTTCTGCACCAAAGTCAAATAAAACTGTGTCTGCCTTCTTATTTAGCGTAAATCCACTCAGGAGAAACTGAAAATAAACTTGTGGGATGTTTCCTTAAAGACAGTAAATGCATGTAATTCAAGCATCCTTTTATGCTCATAATCGCCTTTTCTCAGCGAGAAAATGCTGTTTTGAAGCCAAGCTTGTATTGAACAATTTCTGCACCAAAGTCAAATAAAACTGTGTCTGCCTTCTTATTTAGCCTAAATCCAGTCAGCAGAACATAAAAACAAGCTTGTGGGATGTTTCCTTAAAAAGACAGTAAATGCATGTAATTCAAGCATCCTTTTATGCTCTCAATCGCCTTTTCTCAGCGAGAAAATGCTGTTTTGAAGCCAATCTTGTATTGAACAATTTCTGCACCAAAGTCAAATAAAACTGTGTCTGCCTTCTTATTTAGCCTAAATCCAGTCAGCAGAACATAAAAACAAGCTTGTGGGATGTTTCCTTAAAGACAGTAAATGCATGTAATTCAAGCATCCTTTTATGCTCGCAATCGCCTTTTCTCAGCGAGAAATGCTGTTTTGAAGAAAAGCTTGTATTGAACAATTTCTGCATCAAAGTCAAATAAAACTGTGTCTGCCTTCTTATTTAGCCTCAATCCATTCAGCAGAACAGAAAAACAAGCTTGTGGGATGTTTCCTTAAAAGACAGTAAATGCATGTAATTCAAGCATCCTTTTATGCTCATAATCGCCTTTTCTCAGCGAGAAAATGCTGTTTTGAAGCCAAGCTTTATTGAACAATTTCTGCACCAAACTCAAATAAAACTGTGTCTGCCTTCTTATTTAGCCTAAATCCACTCAGGAGACACTGAAAATAAGCTTGTGGGATGTTTCCTTAAAAGACAGTAAATGCATGTAATTCAAGCATCCTTTCATGTCGTAATCACCTTTTCTCAGCGAGAAAATGCTGTTTTGAAGCCAAGCTTGTATTGAACAATTTCTGTACCAAACTCAAATAAAACTGTGTCTGCCTTCTTATTTAGCCTAAATCCAGTCAGCAGAACATAAAAACAAGCTTGTGGGATGTTTCCTTAAAAAGACAGTAAATTAATGTAATTCAAGCATCCTTTTATGCTCATGAGTCGCCTTTTCTCAGCGAGCAAATGCTGTTTTGAAGCCAAGCTTTTATTGAACAATTTCTGCACCAAACTCAAATAAAACTGTGTCTGCCTTCTTATTTAGCCTAAATCCAGTCAGGAGAGACTGAAAATAAGCTTGTGGGATGTTTCCTTAAAAAGACAGTAAATGCATGTAATTCAACCATCCTTTTATGCTGTAATCGCCTTTTCTCAGCGAAAAATGCTGTTTTGAAGCCAAGCTTGTATTGAACAATTTCTGCACCAAAGTCAAATAAAACTGTGTCTGCCTTTTTATTTAGCCTAAATCCAGTCAGCAGAACATATAAATATGGTTGTGGGATGTTTCCTTAAAAGACAGTAAATGCATGTAATTCAAGCATCCTTTTATGCTCTCAATCGCTTTTTCTCAGCGAGCAAATGCTGTTTTGAAGCCAATCTTGCATTGAACAATTGTTGCACCAAACTCAAATAAAACTGTGTCTGCCTTCTTATTTAGCCTAAATCCACTCAGGAGAGACTGAAAATAAGCTTGTGGGATGTTTCCTTAAAAGACAGTAAATGCATGTAATTCAAGCATCCTTTTATGCTCGTCAGAATCGCCTTTTCTCAGCGAGAAAATGCTGTTTTGAAGCCAAGCTTGTATTGAACAATTTCTACACCAAACTCAAATAAAACTGTGTCTGCCTTCTTATTTAGCCTCAATCCATTCAGCAGAACAGAAAAACAAGCTTGTGGGATGTTTCCTTAAAAGACAGTAAATGCATGTAATTCAAGCATCCTTTTATGCTCATAATCGCCTTTTCTCAGCGAGCAAATGCTGTTTTGAAGCCAAGCTTGTATTGAACAATTTCTGCACCAAACTCAAATAAAACTGTGTCTGCCTTCTTATTTAGCCTAAATCCACTCAAGAGAGACTGAAAATAAGCTTGTGGGATGTTTCCTTAAAGACAGTAAATGCATGTAATTCAAGCATCCTTTTATGTCATAATCGCCTTTTCTCAGCGAGAAAATGCTGTTTTAAAGCCAAGCTTGTATTGAACAATTTCTACACCAAACTCAAATAAAACTGTGTCTGCCTTCTTATTTAGCCTCAATCCATTCAGCAGAACAGAAAAACAAGCTTGTGGGATGTTTCCTTAAAAGACAGTAAATGCATGTAATTCAAGCATCCTTTTATGCTCGCAATCGCCTTTTCTCAGCGAGAAATGCTGTTTTGAAGCCAAGCTTGTATTGAACAATTTCTGCACCAAAGTCAAATAAAACTGTGTCTGCCTTCTTATTTAGCCTAAATCCAATCAGGACAAACTGAAAATAAGCTTGTGGATGTTTCCTTAAAAGACAGTAAATGCATGTAATTCAAGCATCCTTTTATGCTCTCAATCGCCTTTTCTCAGCGAGAAAATGTTGTTTTAAAGCCAATCTTGCATTGAACAATTTCTGTACCAAACTCAAATAAAACTGTGTCTGCCTTCTTATTTAGCCTAAATCCACTCAGGAGAGACTGAAAATAAGCTTGTGGGATGTTTCCTTAAAAGACAGTAAATGCATGTAATTCAAGCATCCTTTTATGCTAATCGCCTTTTCTCAGCGAGAAAATGCTGTTTTGAAGCCAAGCTTGTATTGAACAATTTCTACACCAAACTCAAATAAAACTGTGTCTGCCTTCTTATTTAGCCTCAATCCATTCAGCAGAACAGAAAAACAAGCTTGTGGGATGTTTCCTTAAAAGACAGTAAATGCATGTAATTCAAGCATCCTTTTATGCTCGCAATCGCCTTTTCTCAGCGAGAAAACGCTGTTTTGAAGCCAAGCTTTTATTGAACAATTTCTGCACCAAACTCAAATAAAACTGTGTCTGCCTTCTTATTTAGCCTAAATCCACTCAGGAGACACTGAAAATAAGCTTGTGGGATGTTTCCTTAAAAGACAGTAAATGCATGTAATTCAAGCATCCTTTTATGCTCGCAATCACCTTTTCTCAGCGAGAAAATGCTGTTTTGAAGCCAAGCTTGTATTGAACAATTTCTGTACCAAACTCAAATAAAACTGTGTCTGCCTTCTTATTTAGCCTAAATCCAGTCAGCAGAACATAAAAACAAGCTTGTGGGATGTTTCCTTAAAAGACAGTAAATGAATGTAATTCAAGCATCCTTTTATGCTTTCAGTCGCCTTTTCTCAGCGAGCAAATGCTGTTTTGAAGCCAAGCTTTTATTGAACAATTTCTGCACCAAACTCAAATAAAACTGTGTCTGCCTTCTTATTTAGCCTAAATCCAGTCAGGAGAGACTGAAAATAAGCTTGTGGGATGTTTCCTTAAAAGACAGTAAATGCATGTAATTCAACCATCCTTTTATGCTCGCAATCGCCTTTTCTCAGCGAAAAAATGCTGTTTTGAAGCCAAGCTTGTATTGAACAATTTCTGCACCAAAGTCAAATAAAACTGTGTCTGCCTTTTTATTTAGCCTAAATCCAGTCAGCAGAACATATAAATATGGTTTTGGGATGTTTCCTTAAAAGACAGTAAATGCATGTAATTCAAGCATCCTTTTATGCTCTCAATCGCTTTTTCTCAGCGAGCAAATGCTGTTTTGAAGCCAATCTTGCATTGAACAATTTCTGTACCAAACTCAAATAAAACTGTGTCTGCCTTCTTATTTAGCCTAAATCCAGTCAGGAGAGACTGAAAATAAGCTTGTGGGATGTTTCCTTAAAAGACAGTAAATGCATGTAATTCAAGCATCCTTTTCTGCTCATAATCGCCTTTTCTCAGCGAGAAAATGCTGTTTTGAAGCCAAGCTTGTATTGAACAATTTCTGCACCAAAGTCAAATAAAACTGTGTCTGCCTTCTTATTTAGCCTAAATCCAGTCAGCAGAACATAAAAAACAAGCCTGTGGGATGTTTCCTTAAAAGACAGAAAATGCATGTAATTCAAGTATCCTTTTATGCTGCAATCGCCTTTTCTCAGCGAGAAAATGCTGTTTTGAAGCCAAGCTTGTATTGAACAATTTCTGCACCAAAGTCAAATAAAACTGTGTCTGCCTTCTTATTTAGCCTAAATCCAGTCAGCAGAACATAAAAACAAGCTTGTGGGATGTTTCCTTAAAAGACAGAAAATGCATGTAATTCAAGCATCCTTTTATGCTCGCAATCGCCTTTTCTCAGCGAGAAAATGCTGTTTTGAAGCCAAGCTTGTTTTGAACAATTTCTGCACCAAAGTCAAATAAAACTGTGTCTGCCTTCTTATTTAGCCTAAATCCAGTCAGGAGAGACTGAAAATAAGCTTGTGGGATGTTTCCTTAAAAGACAGTAAATGCATGTAATTCAAGCATCCTTTTATGCTGCAATAATCGCCTTTTCTCAGCGAGAAAATGCTGTTTTGAAGCCAAGCTTGCATTGAACAATTTCTGCACCAAACTCAAATAAAACTGTGTCTGCCTTCTTATTTAGCCTCAATCCAGTCAGCAGAACAGAAAAACAAGCTTGTGGATGTTTCCTTAAAAGACAGTAAATGCATGTAATTCAAGCATCCTTTTATGCTCGCAGTCGCCTTTTCTCAGCGAGAAAATGCTGTTTTGAAGCCAAGCTTGCATTGAACAATTTCTGCACCAAACTCAAATAAAACTGTGTCTGCCTTCTTATTTAGCCTAAATCCACTCAGGAGAGACTGAAAATAAGCTTGTGGGATGTTTCCTTAAAAGACAGTAAATGCATGTAATTCAAGCATCCTTTTATGCGCAATCGCCTTTTCTCAGCGAGAAAATGCTGTTTTGAAGCCAAGCTTGTATTGAACAATTTCTGCACCAAAGTCAAATAAAACTGTGTCTGCCTTCTTATTTAGCCTAAATCCAGTCAGCAGAACATAAAAACAAGCTTGTGGGATGTTTCCTTAAAAGACAGTAAATGCATGTAATTCAAGCATCCTTTTATGCTCTCAATCGCCTTTTCTCAGCGAGCAAATGCTGTTTTGAAGCCAATCTTGCATTGAACAATTTCTGTACCAAACTCAAATAAAACTGTGTCTGCCTTCTTATTTAGCCTAAATCCAGTCAGGAGAGACTGAAAATAAGCTTGTGGGATGTTTCCTTAAAAGACAGTAAATGCATGTAATTCAAGCATCCTTTTATGCTGCAATCGCCTTTTCTCAGCGAGAAAATGCTGTTTTGAAGCCAAGCTTGTATTGAACAATTTCTACACCAAACTCAAATAAAACTGTGTCTGCCTTCTTATTTAGCCTCAATCCATTCAGCAGAACAGAAAAACAAGCTTGTGGGATGTTTCCTTAAAAGACAGTAAATGCATGTAATTCAAGCATCCTTTTATGCTCATAATCGCCTTTTCTCAGCGAGAAAATGCTGTTTTGAAGCCAAGCTTTTATTGAACAATTTCTGCACCAAACTCAAATAAAACTGTGTCTGCCTTCTTATTTAGCCTAAATCCACTCAGGAGACACTGAAAATAAGCTTGTGGATGTTTCCTTAAAAGACAGTAAATGCATGTAATTCAAGCATCCTTTCATGTCGCAATCACCTTTTCTCAGCGAGAAAATGCTGTTTTGAAGCCAAGCTTGTATTGAACAATTTCTGTACCAAACTCAAATAAAACTGTGTCTGCCTTCTTATTTAGCCTAAATCCAGTCAGCAGAACATAAAAACAAGCTTGTGGGATGTTTCCTTAAAAGACAGTAAATGAATGTAATTCAAGCATCCTTTTATGCTCGCAGTCGCCTTTTCTCAGCGAGCAAATGCTGTTTTGAAGCCAAGCTTTTATTGAACAATTTCTGCACCAAACTCAAATAAAACTGTGTCTGCCTTCTTATTTAGCCTAAATCCAGTCAGGAGAGACTGAAAATAAGCTTGTGGGATGTTTCCTTAAAAGACAGTAAATGCATGTAATTCAACCATCCTTTTATTCTCTTAATCGCCTTTTCTCAGCGAGAAATGCTGTTTTGAAGCCAAGCTTGTATTGAACAATTTCTGCACCAAAGTCAAATAAAACTGTGTCTGCCTTCTTTTTAGCCTAAATCCAGTCAGCAGAACATATAAATATGGTTGTGGGATGTTTCCTTAAAAGACAGTAAATGCATGTAATTCAAGCATCCTTTTATGCTCTCAATCGCCTTTTCTCAGCGAGAAAATGTTGTTTTGAAGCCAATCTTGCATTGAACAATTTCTGTACCAAACTCAAATAAAACTGTGTCTGCCTTCTTATTTAGCCTAAATCCACTCAGGAGAGACTGAAAATAAGCTTGTGGGATGTTTCCTTAAAAGACAGTAAATGCATGTAATTCAAGCATCCTTTTATGCTGCAATCGCCTTTTCTCAGCGAGAAAATGCTGTTTGAAGCCAAGCTTGTATTGAACAATTTCTACACCAAACTCAAATAAAACTGTGTCTGCCTTCTTATTTAGCCTCAATCCATTCAGCAGAACAGAAAAACAAGCTTGTGGGATGTTTCCTTAAAAGACAGTAAATGCATGTAATTCAAGCATCCTTTTATGCTCATAATCGCCTTTTCTCAGCGAGAAAACGCTGTTTTGAAGCCAAGCTTTTATTGAACAATTTCTGCACCAAACTCAAATAAAACTGTGTCTGCCTTCTTATTTAGCCTAAATCCACTCAGGAGACACTGAAAATAAGCTTGTGGATGTTTCCTTAAAAGACAGTAAATGCATGTAATTCAAGCATCCTTTTATGCTCGCAATCACCTTTTCTCAGCGAGAAAATGCTGTTTTGAAGCCAAGCTTGTATTGAACAATTTCTGTACCAAACTCAAATAAAACTGTGTCTGCCTTCTTATTTAGCCTAAATCCAGTCAGCAGAACATAAAAACAAGCTTGTGGGATGTTTCCTTAAAAGACAGTAAATGAATGTAATTCAAGCATCCTTTTATGCTCGCAGTCGCCTTTTCTCAGCGAGCAAATGCTGTTTTGAAGCCAAGCTTTTATTGAACAATTTCTGCACCAAACTCAAATAAAACTGTGTCTGCCTTCTTATTTAGCCTAAATCCAGTCAGGAGAGACTGAAAATAAGCTTGTGGGATGTTTCCTTAAAAGACAGTAAATGCATGTAATTCAACCATCCTTTTATGCTCGCAATCGCCTTTTCTCAGCGAAAAATGCTGTTTTGAAGCCAAGCTTGTATTGAACAATTTCTGCACCAAAGTCAAATAAAACTGTGTCTGCCTTTTTATTTAGCCTAAATCCAGTCAGCAGAACATATAAATATGGTTTTGGGATGTTTCCTTAAAAGACAGTAAATGCATGTAATTCAAGCATCCTTTTATGCTCTCAATCGCTTTTTTCTCAGCGAGCAAATGCTGTTTGAAGCCAATCTTGCATTGAACAATTTCTGTACCAAACTCAAATAAAACTGTGTCTGCCTTCTTATTTAGCCTAAATCCAGTCAGGAGAGACTGAAAATAAGCTTGTGGGATGTTTCCTTAAAAGACAGTAAATGCATGTAATTCAAGCATCCTTTTCTGCTGCAATCGCCTTTTCTCAGCGAGAAAATGCTGTTTTGAAGCCAAGCTTGTATTGAACAATTTCTGCACCAAAGTCAAATAAAACTGTGTCTGCCTTCTTATTTAGCCTAAATCCAGTCAGCAGAACATAAAAACAAGCCTGTGGGATGTTTCCTTAAAAGACAGAAAATGCATGTAATTCAAGCATCCTTTTATGCTTGCAATCGCCTTTTCTCAGCGAGAAAATGCTGTTTAAAAGCCAAGCTTGTATTGAACAATTTCTGCACCAAAGTCAAATAAAACTGTGTCTGCCTTCTTATTTAGCCTAAATCCAGTCAGCAGAACATAAAAACAAGCTTGTGGGATGTTTCCTTAAAAGACAGAAAATGCATGTAATTCAAGCATCCTTTTATGCTCTGCAATCGCCTTTTCTCAGCGAGAAAATGCTGTTTTGAAGCCAAGCTTGTTTTGAACAATTTCTGCACCAAAGTCAAATAAAACTGTGTCTGCCTTCTTATTTAGCCTAAATCCAGTCAGGAGAGACTGAAAATAAGCTTGTGGGATGTTTCCTTAAAAGACAGTAAATGCATGTAATTCAAGCATCCTTTTATGCTCATAATCGCCTTTTCTCAGCGAGAAATGCTGTTTTGAAGCCAAGCTTGTATTGAACAATTTCTGCACCAAAGTCAAATAAAACTGTGTCTGCCTTCTTATTTAGCCTAAATCCAATCAGGACAAACTGAAAATAAGCTTGTGGGATGTTTCCTTAAAAGACAGTAAATGCATGTAATTCAAGCATCCTTTTATGCTCTCAATCGCCTTTTCTCAGCGAGCAAATGCTGTTTTGAAGCCAATCTTGCATTGAACAATTGTTGCACCAAACTCAAATAAAACTGTGTCTGCCTTCTTATTTAGCCTAAATCCACTCAGGAGAGACTGAAAATAAGCTTGTGGGATGTTTCCTTAAAAGACAGTAAATGCATGTAATTCAAGCATCCTTTTATGCTGCATAATCGCCTTTTCTCAGCGAGAAAATGCTGTTTTGAAGCCAAGCTTGTATTGAACGATTTCTACACCAAACTCAAATAAAACTGTGTCTGCCTTCTTATTTAGCCTCAATCCATTCAGCAGAACAGAAAAACAAGCTTGTGGGATGTTTCCTTAAAGACAGTAAATGCATGTAATTCAAGCATCCTTTTATGCTCGCAATCGCCTTTTCTCAGCGAGCAAATGCTGTTTTGAAGCCAAGCTTGTATTGAACAATTTCTGCACCAAACTCAAATAAAACTGTGTCTGCCTTCTTATTTAGCCTAAATCCACTCAAGAGAGACTGAAAATAAGCTTGTGGGATGTTTCCTTAAAAGACAGTAAATGCATGTAATTCAAGCATCCTTTTATGCTCGCAATCGCCTTTTCTCAGCGAGAAAATGCTGTTTTGAAGCCAAGCTTGTATTGAACAATTTCTACACCAAACTCAAATAAAACTGTGTCTGCCTTCTTATTTAGCCTCAATCCATTCAGCAGAACAGAAAAACAAGCTTGTGGGATGTTTCCTTAAAAGACAGTAAATGCATGTAATTCAAGCATCCTTTTATGCTCGCAATCGCCTTTTCTCAGCGAGAAATGCTGTTTTGAAGCCAAGCTTGTATTGAACAATTTCTGCACCAAAGTCAAATAAAACTGTGTCTGCCTTCTTATTTAGCCTAAATCCAATCAGGACAAACTGAAAATAAGCTTGTGGGATGTTTCCTTAAAAGACAGTAAATGCATGT
The DNA here is from genome assembly GCA_033026295.1 of Channa striata. Lineage (NCBI taxonomy): Eukaryota > Metazoa > Chordata > Actinopteri > Anabantiformes > Channidae > Channa > Channa striata. The sequence goes on from JAUPFM010000096.1 coordinate 26,776, forward strand.
AATTCAAGCATCCTTTTATGCTCTCAATCGCCTTTTCTCAGCGAGAAAATGCTGTTTTGAAGCCAATCTTGCATTGAACAATTTCTGTACCAAACTCAAATAAAACTGTGTCTGCCTTCTTATTTAGCCTAAATCCACTCAGGAGAGACTGAAAATAAGCTTGTGGGATGTTTCCTTAAAAGACAGTAAATGCATGTAATTCAAGCATCCTTTTATGCTCATAATCGCCTTTTCTCAGCGAGAAAATGCTGTTTTGAAGCCAAGCTTGTATTGAACAATTTCTACACCAAACTCAAATAAAACTGTGTCTGCCTTCTTATTTAGCCTCAATCCATTCAGCAGAACAGAAAAACAAGCTTGTGGGATGTTTCCTTAAAAGACAGTAAATGCATGTAATTCAAGCATCCTTTTATGCTGCAATCGCCTTTTCTCAGCGAGAAAACGCTGTTTTGAAGCCAAGCTTTTATTGAACAATTTCTGCACCAAACTCAAATAAAACTGTGTCTGCCTTCTTATTTAGCCTAAATCCACTCAGGAGACACTGAAAATAAGCTTGTGGGATGTTTCCTTAAAAGACAGTAAATGCATGTAATTCAAGCATCCTTTTATGCTCATAATCACCTTTTCTCAGCGAGAAAATGCTGTTTTGAAGCCAAGCTTGTATTGAACAATTTCTGTACCAAACTCAAATAAAACTGTGTCTGCCTTCTTATTTAGCCTAAATCCAGTCAGCAGAACATAAAAACAAGCTTGTGGGATGTTTCCTTAAAAGACAGTAAATGAATGTAATTCAAGCATCCTTTTATGCTCGCAGTCGCCTTTTCTCAGCGAGCAAATGCTGTTTTGAAGCCAAGCTTTTATTGAACAATTTCTGCACCAAACTCAAATAAAACTGTGTCTGCCTTCTTATTTAGCCTAAATCCAGTCAGGAGAGACTGAAAATAAGCTTGTGGGATGTTTCCTTAAAAGACAGTAAATGCATGTAATTCAACCATCCTTTTATGCTCGCAATCGCCTTTTCTCAGCGAAAAAATGCTGTTTTGAAGCCAAGCTTGTATTGAACAATTTCTGCACCAAAGTCAAATAAAACTGTGTCTGCCTTTTTATTTAGCCTAAATCCAGTCAGCAGAACATATAAATATGGTTTTGGGATGTTTCCTTAAAAGACAGTAAATGCATGTAATTCAAGCATCCTTTTATGCTCTCAATCGCTTTTTCTCAGCGAGCAAATGCTGTTTTGAAGCCAATCTTGCATTGAACAATTTCTGTACCAAACTCAAATAAAACTGTGTCTGCCTTCTTATTTAGCCTAAATCCAGTCAGGAGAGACTGAAAATAAGCTTGTGGGATGTTTCCTTAAAAGACAGTAAATGCATGTAATTCAAGCATCCTTTTCTGCTCTTAATCGCCTTTTCTCAGCGAGAAAATGCTGTTTTGAAGCCAAGCTTGTATTGAACAATTTCTGCACCAAAGTCAAATAAAACTGTGTCTGCCTTCTTATTTAGCCTAAATCCAGTCAGCAGAACATAAAAACAAGCCTGTGGATGTTTCCTTAAAAGACAGAAAATGCATGTAATTCAAGCATCCTTTTATGTTTCGCAATCGCCTTTTCTCAGCGAGAAAATGCTGTTTGAAGCCAAGCTTGTATTGAACAATTTCTGCACCAAAGTCAAATAAAACTGTGTCTGCCTTCTTATTTAGCCTAAATCCAGTCAGCAGAACATAAAAACAAGCTTGTGGGATGTTTCCTTAAAAGACAGAAAATGCATGTAATTCAAGCATCCTTTTATGCTCGCAATCGCCTTTTCTCAGCGAGAAAATGCTGTTTTGAAGCCAAGCTTGTTTTGAACAATTTCTGCACCAAAGTCAAATAAAACTGTGTCTGCCTTCTTATTTAGCCTAAATCCAGTCAGGAGAGACTGAAAATAAGCTTGTGGATGTTTCCTTAAAAGACAGTAAATGCATGTAATTCAAGCATCCTTTTATGCTCATAATCGCCTTTTCTCAGCGAGAAAATGCTGTTTTGAAGCCAAGCTTGCATTGAACAATTTCTGCACCAAACTCAAATAAAACTGTGTCTGCCTTCTTATTTAGCCTCAATCCAGTCAGCAGAACAGAAAAACAAGCTTGTGGGATGTTTCCTTAAAAGACAGTAAATGCATGTAATTCAAGCATCCTTTTATGCTCATGAGTCGCCTTTTCTCAGCGAGAAAATGCTGTTTTGAAGCCAAGCTTGCATTGAACAATTTCTGCACCAAACTCAAATAAAACTGTGTCTGCCTCTTATTTAGCCTAAATCCACTCAGGAGAGACTGAAAATAAGCTTGTGGGATGTTTCCTTAAAAGACAGTAAATGCATGTAATTCAAGCATCCTTTTATGCTCGCAATCGCCTTTTCTCAGCGAGAAAATGCTGTTTTGAAGCCAAGCTTGTATTGAACAATTTCTACACCAAACTCAAATAAAACTGTGTCTGCCTTCTTATTTAGCCTCAATCCATTCAGCAGAACAGAAAAACAAGCTTGTGGGATGTTTCCTTAAAAGACAGTAAATGCATGTAATTCAAGCATCCTTTTATGCTCATAATCGCCTTTTCTCAGCGAGAAAATGCTGTTTTGAAGCCAAGCTTTTATTGAACAATTTCTGCACCAAACTCAAATAAAACTGTGTCTGCCTTCTAATTTAGCCTAAATCCACTCAGGAGACACTGAAAATAAGCTTGTGGGATGTTTCCTTAAAAGACAGTAAATGCATGTAATTCAAGCATCCTTTTATGCTCGCAATCGCCTTTTCTCAGCGAGAAAATGCTGTTTTGAAGCCAAGCTTGTATTGAACAATTTCTACACCAAAGTCAAATAAAACTGTGTCTGCCTTCTTATTTAGCCTAAATCCACTCAGCAGAACATATAAATATGGTTGTGGGATGTTTCCTTAAAAGACAGTAAATGCATGTAATTCAAGCATCCTTTTATCTTTCAATCGCCTTTTCTCAGCGAGAAAATGCTGTTTTGAAGCCAAGCTTGTATTGAACAATTTCTGCACCAAAGTCAAATAAAACTGTGTCTGCCTTCTTATTTAGCCTAAATCCAGTCAGCAGAACATAAAAACAAGCTTGTGGAATGTTTCCTTAAAAGACAGTAAATGCATGTAATTCAAGCATCCTTTTGTGCTTTGAGTCGCCTTTTCTCAGCGAGAAAATGCTGTTTTGAAGCCAAGCTTTTATTGAACAATTTCTGCACCAAACTCAAATAAAACTGTGTCTGCCTTCTTATTTAGCCTAAATCCACTCAGGAGACACTGAAAATAAGCTTGTGGGATGTTTCCTTAAAAGACAGTAAATGAATGTAATTCAAGCATCCTTTTATGCTCGCAATCACCTTTTCTCAGCGAGAAAATGCTGTTTTGAAGCCAAGCTTGTATTGAACAATTTCTGCACCAAACTCAAATAAAACTGTGTCTGCCTTCTTATTTAGCCTAAATCCAGTCAGCAGAACATAAAAACAAGCTTGTGGGATGTTTCCTTAAAAGACAGTAAATGCATGTAATTCAAGCATCCTTTTATGCTCTTAATCGCCTTTTCTCAGCGAGAAAATGCTGTTTTGAAGCCAAGCTTGTATTGAACAATTTCTGCACCAAAGTCAAATAAAACTGTGTCTGCCTTCTTATTTAGCCTAAATCCAGTCAGCAGAACATATAAATATGGTTGTGTGATGTTTCCTTAAAAGACAGTAAATGCATGTAATTCAAGCATCCTTTTATGCTCTTAATCGCCTTTTCTCAGCGAGCAAATGCTGTTTTGAAGCCAATCTTGCATTGAACAATTTCTGTACCAAACTCAAATAAAACTGTGTCTGCCTTCTTATTTAGCCTAAATCCAGTCAGGAGAGACTGAAAATAAGCTTGTGGGATGTTTCCTTAAAAGACAGTAAATGAATGTAATTCAAGCATCCTTTTATGCTACTAATCGCCTTTTCTCAGCGAGAAAATGCTGTTTTGAAGCCAAGCTTGTATTGAACAATTTCTGCACCAAAGTCAAATAAAACTGTGTCTGCCTTCTTATTTAGCCTAAATCCAGTCAGCAGAACATATAAATATGGTTGTGGGATGTTTCCTTAAAAGACAGTAAATGCATGTAATTCAAGCATCCTTTTATGCTTTAATCGCCTTTTCTCAGCGAGAAAATGCTGTTTTGAAGCCAAGCTTGTATTGAACAATTTCTGCACCAAAGTCAAATAAAACTGTGTCTGCCTTCTTATTTAGCCTAAATCCAGTCAGCAGAACATAAAAACAAGCTTGTGGGATGTTTCCTTAAAAGACAGTAAATGCATGTAATTCAAGCATCCTTTTATGCTCTCAATCGCCTTTTCTCAGCGAGCAAATGCTGTTTTGAAGCCAATCTTGCATTGAACAATTTCTGTACCAAACTCAAATAAAACTGTGTCTGCCTTCTTATTTAGCCTAAATCCAGTCAGGAGAGACTGAAAATAAGCTTGTGGGATGTTTCCTTAAAAGACAGTAAATGCATGTAATTCAAGCATCCTTTTATGCTCGCAATCGCCTTTTCTCAGCGAGAAAATGCTGTTTTGAAGCCAAGCTTGTATTGAACAATTTCTACACCAAACTCAAATAAAACTGTGTCTGCCTTCTTATTTAGCCTCAATCCATTCAGCAGAACAGAAAAACAAGCTTGTGGGATGTTTCCTTAAAAGACAGTAAATGCATGTAATTCAAGCATCCTTTTATGCTCGCAATCGCCTTTTCTCAGCGAGAAAATGCTGTTTTGAAGCCAAGCTTTTATTGAACAATTTCTGCACCAAACTCAAATAAAACTGTGTCTGCCTTCTTATTTAGCCTAAATCCACTCAGGAGACACTGAAAATAAGCTTGTGGGATGTTTCCTTAAAAGACAGTAAATGCATGTAATTCAAGCATCCTTTCATGTCGCAATCACCTTTTCTCAGCGAGAAAATGCTGTTTTGAAGCCAAGCTTGTATTGAACAATTTCTGTACCAAACTCAAATAAAACTGTGTCTGCCTTCTTATTTAGCCTAAATCCAGTCAGCAGAACATAAAAACAAGCTTGTGGGATGTTTCCTTAAAAGACAGTAAATTAATGTAATTCAAGCATCCTTTTATGCTCGCAGTCGCCTTTTCTCAGCGAGCAAATGCTGTTTTGAAGCCAAGCTTTTATTGAACAATTTCTGCACCAAACTCAAATAAAACTGTGTCTGCCTTCTTATTTAGCCTAAATCCAGTCAGGAGAGACTGAAAATAAGCTTGTGGGATGTTTCCTTAAAAGACAGTAAATGCATGTAATTCAACCATCCTTTTATGCTCGCAATCGCCTTTTCTCAGCGAAAAAATGCTGTTTTGAAGCCAAGCTTGTATTGAACAATTTCTGCACCAAAGTCAAATAAAACTGTGTCTGCCTTTTTATTTAGCCTAAATCCAGTCAGCAGAACATATAAATATGGTTGTGGGATGTTTCCTTAAAAGACAGTAAATGCATGTAATTCAAGCATCCTTTTATGCTCTCAATCGCTTTTTCTCAGCGAGCAAATGCTGTTTTGAAGCCAATCTTGCATTGAACAATTGTTGCACCAAACTCAAATAAAACTGTGTCTGCCTTCTTATTTAGCCTAAATCCACTCAGGAGAGACTGAAAATAAGCTTGTGGGATGTTTCCTTAAAAGACAGTAAATGCATGTAATTCAAGCATCCTTTTATGCTCATAATCGCCTTTTCTCAGCGAGAAAATGCTGTTTTGAAGCCAAGCTTGTATTGAACAATTTCTACACCAAACTCAAATAAAACTGTGTCTGCCTTCTTATTTAGCCTCAATCCATTCAGCAGAACAGAAAAACAAGCTTGTGGGATGTTTCCTTAAAAGACAGTAAATGCATGTAATTCAAGCATCCTTTTATGCTCGCAATCGCCTTTTCTCAGCGAGCAAATGCTGTTTTGAAGCCAAGCTTGTATTGAACAATTTCTGCACCAAACTCAAATAAAACTGTGTCTGCCTTCTTATTTAGCCTAAATCCACTCAAGAGAGACTGAAAATAAGCTTGTGGGATGTTTCCTTAAAAGACAGTAAATGCATGTAATTCAAGCATCCTTTTATGCTCATAATCGCCTTTTCTCAGCGAGAAAATGCTGTTTTGAAGCCAAGCTTGTATTGAACAATTTCTACACCAAACTCAAATAAAACTGTGTCTGCCTTCTTATTTAGCCTCAATCCATTCAGCAGAACAGAAAAACAAGCTTGTGGGATGTTTCCTTAAAAGACAGTAAATGCATGTAATTCAAGCATCCTTTTATGCTCGTAATCGCCTTTTCTCAGCGAGAAATGCTGTTTTGAAGCCAAGCTTGTATTGAACAATTTCTGCACCAAAGTCAAATAAAACTGTGTCTGCCTTCTTATTTAGCCTAAATCCAATCAGGACAAACTGAAAATAAGCTTGTGGGATGTTTCCTTAAAAGACAGTAAATGCATGTAATTCAAGCATCCTTTTATGCTCTCAATCGCCTTTTCTCAGCGAGAAAATGTTGTTTTGAAGCCAATCTTGCATTGAACAATTTCTGTACCAAACTCAAATAAAACTGTGTCTGCCTTCTTATTTAGCCTAAATCCACTCAGGAGAGACTGAAAATAAGCTTGTGGGATGTTTCCTTAAAAGACAGTAAATGCATGTAATTCAAGCATCCTTTTATGTTTAATCGCCTTTTCTCAGCGAGAAAATGCTGTTTTGAAGCCAAGCTTGTATTGAACAATTTCTACACCAAACTCAAATAAAACTGTGTCTGCCTTCTTATTTAGCCTCAATCCATTCAGCAGAACAGAAAAACAAGCTTGTGGGATGTTTCCTTAAAAGACAGTAAATGCATGTAATTCAAGCATCCTTTTATGCTCGTAATCGCCTTTTCTCAGCGAGAAAACGCTGTTTTGAAGCCAAGCTTTTATTGAACAATTTCTGCACCAAACTCAAATAAAACTGTGTCTGCCTTCTTATTTAGCCTAAATCCACTCAGGAGACACTGAAAATAAGCTTGTGGGATGTTTCCTTAAAAGACAGTAAATGCATGTAATTCAAGCATCCTTTTATGCTGTAATCACCTTTTCTCAGCGAGAAAATGCTGTTTTGAAGCCAAGCTTGTATTGAACAATTTCTGTACCAAACTCAAATAAAACTGTGTCTGCCTTCTTATTTAGCCTAAATCCAGTCAGCAGAACATAAAAACAAGCTTGTGGGATGTTTCCTTAAAAGACAGTAAATGAATGTAATTCAAGCATCCTTTTATGCTCGCAGTCGCCTTTTCTCAGCGAGCAAATGCTGTTTTGAAGCCAAGCTTTTATTGAACAATTTCTGCACCAAACTCAAATAAAACTGTGTCTGCCTTCTTATTTAGCCTAAATCCAGTCAGGAGAGACTGAAAATAAGCTTGTGGGATGTTTCCTTAAAAGACAGTAAATGCATGTAATTCAACCATCCTTTTATGCTCTTAATCGCCTTTTCTCAGCGAAAAATGCTGTTTTGAAGCCAAGCTTGTATTGAACAATTTCTGCACCAAAGTCAAATAAAACTGTGTCTGCCTTTTTATTTAGCCTAAATCCAGTCAGCAGAACATATAAATATGGTTTTGGGATGTTTCCTTAAAAGACAGTAAATGCATGTAATTCAAGCATCCTTTTATGCTCTCAATCGCTTTTTCTCAGCGAGCAAATGCTGTTTTGAAGCCAATCTTGCATTGAACAATTTCTGTACCAAACTCAAATAAAACTGTGTCTGCCTTCTTATTTAGCCTAAATCCAGTCAGGAGAGACTGAAAATAAGCTTGTGGGATGTTTCCTTAAAAGACAGTAAATGCATGTAATTCAAGCATCCTTTTCTGCTCGCAATCGCCTTTTCTCAGCGAGAAAATGCTGTTTGAAGCCAAGCTTGTATTGAACAATTTCTGCACCAAAGTCAAATAAAACTGTGTCTGCCTTCTTATTTAGCCTAAATCCAGTCAGCAGAACATAAAAACAAGCCTGTGGGATGTTTCCTTAAAAGACAGAAAATGCATGTAATTCAAGCATCCTTTTATGCTCTTAATCGCCTTTTCTCAGCGAGAAAATGCTGTTTTGAAGCCAAGCTTGTATTGAACAATTTCTGCACCAAAGTCAAATAAAACTGTGTCTGCCTTCTTATTTAGCCTAAATCCAGTCAGCAGAACATAAAAACAAGCTTGTGGGATGTTTCCTTAAAAGACAGAAAATGCATGTAATTCAAGCATCCTTTTATGCTTTCGCAATCGCCTTTTCTCAGCGAGAAAATGCTGTTTTGAAGCCAAGCTTGTTTTGAACAATTTCTGCACCAAAGTCAAATAAAACTGTGTCTGCCTTCTTATTTAGCCTAAATCCAGTCAGGAGAGACTGAAAATAAGCTTGTGGGATGTTTCCTTAAAAGACAGTAAATGCATGTAATTCAAGCATCCTTTTATGCTCTTAATCGCCTTTTCTCAGCGAGAAAATGCTGTTTGAAGCCAAGCTTGCATTGAACAATTTCTGCACCAAACTCAAATAAAACTGTGTCTGCCTTCTTATTTAGCCTCAATCCAGTCAGCAGAACAGAAAAACAAGCTTGTGGGATGTTTCCTTAAAAGACAGTAAATGCATGTAATTCAAGCATCCTTTTATGCTCAGTCGCCTTTTCTCAGCGAGAAAATGCTGTTTTGAAGCCAAGCTTGCATTGAACAATTTCTGCACCAAACTCAAATAAAACTGTGTCTGCCTTCTTATTTAGCCTAAATCCACTCAGGAGAGACTGAAAATAAGCTTGTGGGATGTTTCCTTAAAAGACAGTAAATGCATGTAATTCAAGCATCCTTTTATGCTCATAATCGCCTTTTCTCAGCGAGAAAATGCTGTTTTGAAGCCAAGCTTGTATTGAACAATTTCTGCACCAAAGTCAAATAAAACTGTGTCTGCCTTCTTATTTAGCCTAAATCCAGTCAGCAGAACATAAAAACAAGCTTGTGGGATGTTTCCTTAAAAGACAGTAAATGCATGTAATTCAAGCATCCTTTTATGCTCTCAATCGCCTTTTCTCAGCGAGCAAATGCTGTTTTGAAGCCAATCTTGCATTGAACAATTTCTGTACCAAACTCAAATAAAACTGTGTCTGCCTTCTTATTTAGCCTAAATCCAGTCAGGAGAGACTGAAAATAAGCTTGTGGGATGTTTCCTTAAAAGACAGTAAATGCATGTAATTCAAGCATCCTTTTATGCTTGCAATCGCCTTTTCTCAGCGAGAAAATGCTGTTTTGAAGCCAAGCTTGTATTGAACAATTTCTACACCAAACTCAAATAAAACTGTGTCTGCCTTCTTATTTAGCCTCAATCCATTCAGCAGAACAGAAAAACAAGCTTGTGGGATGTTTCCTTAAAAGACAGTAAATGCATGTAATTCAAGCATCCTTTTATGCTCATAATCGCCTTTTCTCAGCGAGAAAATGCTGTTTTGAAGCCAAGCTTTTATTGAACAATTTCTGCACCAAACTCAAATAAAACTGTGTCTGCCTTCTTATTTAGCCTAAATCCACTCAGGAGACACTGAAAATAAGCTTGTGGATGTTTCCTTAAAAGACAGTAAATGCATGTAATTCAAGCATCCTTTCATGTCGCAATCACCTTTTCTCAGCGAGAAAATGCTGTTTTGAAGCCAAGCTTGTATTGAACAATTTCTGTACCAAACTCAAATAAAACTGTGTCTGCCTTCTTATTTAGCCTAAATCCAGTCAGCAGAACATAAAAACAAGCTTGTGGGATGTTTCCTTAAAAGACAGTAAATGAATGTAATTCAAGCATCCTTTTATGCTCGCAGTCGCCTTTTCTCAGCGAGCAAATGCTGTTTTGAAGCCAAGCTTTTATTGAACAATTTCTGCACCAAACTCAAATAAAACTGTGTCTGCCTTCTTATTTAGCCTAAATCCAGTCAGGAGAGACTGAAAATAAGCTTGTGGGATGTTTCCTTAAAAGACAGTAAATGCATGTAATTCAACCATCCTTTTATGCTCATAATCGCCTTTTCTCAGCGAGAAATGCTGTTTTGAAGCCAAGCTTGTATTGAACAATTTCTGCACCAAAGTCAAATAAAACTGTGTCTGCCTTCTTATTTAGCCTAAATCCAGTCAGCAGAACATATAAATATGGTTGTGGGATGTTTCCTTAAAAGACAGTAAATGCATGTAATTCAAGCATCCTTTTATGCTCTCAATCGCCTTTTCTCAGCGAGAAAATGTTGTTTTGAAGCCAATCTTGCATTGAACAATTTCTGTACCAAACTCAAATAAAACTGTGTCTGCCTTCTTATTTAGCCTAAATCCACTCAGGAGAGACTGAAAATAAGCTTGTGGGATGTTTCCTTAAAAGACAGTAAATGCATGTAATTCAAGCATCCTTTTATGCTGCAATCGCCTTTTCTCAGCGAGAAAATGCTGTTTTGAAGCCAAGCTTGTATTGAACAATTTCTACACCAAACTCAAATAAAACTGTGTCTGCCTTCTTATTTAGCCTCAATCCATTCAGCAGAACAGAAAAACAAGCTTGTGGGATGTTTCCTTAAAAGACAGTAAATGCATGTAATTCAAGCATCCTTTTATGCTCGCAATCGCCTTTTCTCAGCGAGAAAATGCTGTTTTGAAGCCAAGCTTGTATTGAACAATTTCTGCACCAAAGTCAAATAAAACTGTGTCTGCCTTCTTATTTAGCCTAAATCCAGTCAGCAGAACATAAAAACAAGCTTGTGGGATGTTTCCTTAAAAGACAGAAAATGCATGTAATTCAAGCATCCTTTTATGCTCATAATCGCCTTTTCTCAGCGAGAAAATGCTGTTTTGAAGCCAAGCTTGTTTTGAACAATTTCTGCACCAAAGTCAAATAAAACTGTGTCTGCCTTCTTATTTAGCCTAAATCCAGTCAGGAGAGACTGAAAATAAGCTTGTGGGATGTTTCCTTAAAAGACAGTAAATGCATGTAATTCAAGCATCCTTTTATGCTCGCAATCGCCTTTTCTCAGCGAGAAAATGCTGTTTTGAAGCCAAGCTTGCATTGAACAATTTCTGCACCAAACTCAAATAAAACTGTGTCTGCCTTCTTATTTAGCCTCAATCCAGTCAGCAGAACAGAAAAACAAGCTTGTGGGATGTTTCCTTAAAAGACAGTAAATGCATGTAATTCAAGCATCCTTTTATGCTCATGAGTCGCCTTTTCTCAGCGAGAAAATGCTGTTTTGAAGCCAAGCTTGCATTGAACAATTTCTGCACCAAACTCAAATAAAACTGTGTCTGCCTTCTTATTTAGCCTAAATCCACTCAGGAGAGACTGAAAATAAGCTTGTGGGATGTTTCCTTAAAAGACAGTAAATGCATGTAATTCAAGCATCCTTTTATGCTCATAATCGCCTTTTCTCAGCGAGAAAATGCTGTTTTGAAGCCAAGCTTGTATTGAACAATTTCTGCACCAAAGTCAAATAAAACTGTGTCTGCCTTCTTATTTAGCCTAAATCCAGTCAGCAGAACATAAAAACAAGCTTGTGGGATGTTTCCTTAAAAGACAGTAAATGCATGTAATTCAAGCATCCTTTTATGCTCTCAATCGCCTTTTCTCAGCGAGCAAATGCTGTTTTGAAGCCAATCTTGCATTGAACAATTTCTGTACCAAACTCAAATAAAACTGTGTCTGCCTTCTTATTTAGCCTAAATCCAGTCAGGAGAGACTGAAAATAAGCTTGTGGGATGTTTCCTTAAAAGACAGTAAATGCATGTAATTCAAGCATCCTTTTATGCTCATAATCGCCTTTTCTCAGCGAGAAAATGCTGTTTTGAAGCCAAGCTTGTATTGAACAATTTCTACACCAAACTCAAATAAAACTGTGTCTGCCTTCTTATTTAGCCTCAATCCATTCAGCAGAACAGAAAAACAAGCTTGTGGGATGTTTCCTTAAAAGACAGTAAATGCATGTAATTCAAGCATCCTTTTATGCTCGCATAATCGCCTTTTCTCAGCGAGAAAATGCTGTTTTGAAGCCAAGCTTTTATTGAACAATTTCTGCACCAAACTCAAATAAAACTGTGTCTGCCTTCTTATTTAGCCTAAATCCACTCAGGAGACACTGAAAATAAGCTTGTGGGATGTTTCCTTAAAAGACAGTAAATGCATGTAATTCAAGCATCCTTTCATGTCGCAATCACCTTTTCTCAGCGAGAAAATGCTGTTTTGAAGCCAAGCTTGTATTGAACAATTTCTGTACCAAACTCAAATAAAACTGTGTCTGCCTTCTTATTTAGCCTAAATCCAGTCAGCAGAACATAAAAACAAGCTTGTGGGATGTTTCCTTAAAAGACAGTAAATGAATGTAATTCAAGCATCCTTTTATGCTCGCAGTCGCCTTTTCTCAGCGAGCAAATGCTGTTTTGAAGCCAAGCTTTTATTGAACAATTTCTGCACCAAACTCAAATAAAACTGTGTCTGCCTTCTTATTTAGCCTAAATCCAGTCAGGAGAGACTGAAAATAAGCTTGTGGGATGTTTCCTTAAAAGACAGTAAATGCATGTAATTCAACCATCCTTTTATGCTCGCAATCGCTTTTCTCAGCGAAAAAATGCTGTTTTGAAGCCAAGCTTGTATTGAACAATTTCTGCACCAAAGTCAAATAAAACTGTGTCTGCCTTTTTATTTAGCCTAAATCCAGTCAGCAGAACAGAAAAACAAGCTTGTGGGATGTTTCCTTAAAAGACAGTAAATGCATGTAAATCAAGCATGCTTTTATGCTCATAATCGCCTTTTCTCAGCGAGAAAATGCTGTTTTGAAGCCAAGCTTGTATTGAACAATTTCTGCACCAAAGTCAAATAAAACTGTGTCTGCCTTCTTATTTAGCCTAAATCCAGTCAGCAGAACATAAAAACAAGCTTGTGGGATGTTTCCTTAAAAGACAGTAAATGCATGTAATTCAAGCATCCTTTTATGCTCAATCGCCTTTTCTCAGCGAGAAAATGCTGTTTTGAAGCCAAGCTTGTATTGAACAATTTCTGCACCAAACTCAAATAAAACTGTGTCTGCCTTCTTATTTAGCCTCAATCCACTCAGCAGAACAGAAAAACAAGCTTGTGGGATGTTTCCTTAAAAGGCAGTAAATGCATGTAATTCAAGCATCCTTTTATGCTCGCAATCGCCTTTTCTCAGCGAGCAAATGCTGTTTTGAAGCCAATCTTGCATTGAACAATTTCTGTACCAAACTCAAATAAAACTGTGTCTGCCTTCTTATTTAGCCTAAATCCAGTCAGCAGAACATATAAATATGGTTGTGGGATGTTTCCTTAAAAGACAGTAAATGCATGTAATTCAAGCATCCTTTTATGCTCGCAATCGCCTTTTCTCAGCGAGCAAATGCTGTTTTGAAGCCAATCTTGCATTGAACAATTTCTGTACCAAACTCAAATAAAACTGTGTCTGCCTTCTTATTTAGCCTAAATCCAGTCAGGAGAGACTGAAAATAAGCTTGTGGGATGTTTCCTTAAAAGACAGTAAATGAATGTAATTCAAGCATCCTTTTATGCTCGTAATCGCCTTTTCTCAGCGAGAAATTGTGTTTTGAAGCCAAGCTTGTATTGAACAATTTCTGCACCAAAGTCAAATAAAACTGTGTCTGCCTTCTTATTTAGCCTAAATCCAGTCAGCAGAACATAAAAACAAGCTTGTGGGATGTTTCCTTAAAAGACAGTAAATGCATGTAATTCAAGCATCCTTTTATGCTCTCAATCGCCTTTTCTCAGCGAGCAAATGCTGTTTTGAAGCCAATCTTGCATTGAACAATTTCTGTACCAAACTCAAATAAAACTGTGTCTGCCTTCTTATTTAGCCTAAATCCACTCAGGAGAGACTGAAAATAAGCTTGTGGGATGTTTCCTTAAAAGACAGTAAATGCATGTAATTCAAGCATCCTTTTATGCTTTAATCGCCTTTTCTCAGCGAGAAAATGCTGTTTTGAAGCCAAGCTTGTATTGAACAATTTCTACACCAAACTCAAATAAAACTGTGTCTGCCTTCTTATTTAGCCTCAATCCATTCAGCAGAACAGAAAAACAAGCTTGTGGGATGTTTCCTTAAAAGACAGTAAATGCATGTAATTCAAGCATCCTTTTATGCTCTCAATCGCTTTTTCTCAGCGAGCAAATGCTGTTTTGAAGCCAATCTTGCATTGAACAATTTCTGTACCAAACTCAAATAAAACTGTGTCTGCCTTCTTATTTAGCCTAAATCCAGTCAGGAGAGACTGAAAATAAGCTTGTGGGATGTTTCCTTAAAAGACAGTAAATGCATGTAATTCAAGCATCCTTTTATGCTCATAATCGCCTTTTCTCAGCGAGAAAATGCTGTTTTGAAGCCAAGCTTGTATTGAACAATTTCTGCACCAAAGTCAAATAAAACTGTGTCTGCCTTCTTATTTAGCCTAAATCCAGTCAGCAGAACATAAAAACAAGCCTGTGGGATGTTTCCTTAAAAGACAGAAAATGCATGTAATTCAAGCATCCTTTTATGCTAATAATCGCCTTTTCTCAGCGAGAAAATGCTGTTTTGAAGCCAAGCTTGTATTGAACAATTTCTGCACCAAAGTCAAATAAAACTGTGTCTGCCTTCTTATTTAGCCTAAATCCAGTCAGCAGAACATAAAAACAAGCTTGTGGGATGTTTCCTTAAAAGACAGAAAATGCATGTAATTCAAGCATCCTTTTATGCTCATAATCGCCTTTTCTCAGCGAGAAAATGCTGTTTTGAAGCCAAGCTTGTTTTGAACAATTTCTGCACCAAAGTCAAATAAAACTGTGTCTGCCTTCTTATTTAGCCTAAATCCAGTCAGGAGAGACTGAAAATAAGCTTGTGGGATGTTTCCTTAAAAGACAGTAAATGCATGTAATTCAAGCATCCTTTTATGCTGCATAATCGCCTTTTCTCAGCGAGAAAATGCTGTTTTGAAGCCAAGCTTGCATTGAACAATTTCTGCACCAAACTCAAATAAAACTGTGTCTGCCTTCTTATTTAGCCTCAATCCAGTCAGCAGAACAGAAAAACAAGCTTGTGGGATGTTTCCTTAAAAGACAGTAAATGCATGTAATTCAAGCATCCTTTTATGCTCTTGAGTCGCCTTTTCTCAGCGAGAAAATGCTGTTTTAAAGCCAAGCTTGCATTGAACAATTTCTGCACCAAACTCAAATAAAACTGTGTCTGCCTTCTTATTTAGCCTAAATCCACTCAGGAGAGACTGAAAATAAGCTTGTGGGATGTTTCCTTAAAAAGACAGTAAATGCATGTAATTCAAGCATCCTTTTATGCTCATAATCGCCTTTTCTCAGCGAGAAAATGCTGTTTTTAAAGCCAAGCTTGTATTGAACAATTTCTACACCAAACTCAAATAAAACTGTGTCTGCCTTCTTATTTAGCCTCAATCCATTCAGCAGAACAGAAAAACAAGCTTGTGGGATGTTTCCTTAAAAGACAGTAAATGCATGTAATTCAAGCATCCTTTTATGCTCATAATCGCCTTTTCTCAGCGAGAAAATGCTGTTTTGAAGCCAAGCTTTTATTGAACAATTTCTGCACCAAACTCAAATAAAACTGTGTCTGCCTTCTTATTTAGCCTAAATCCACTCAGGAGACACTGAAAATAAGCTTGTGGGATGTTTCCTTAAAAGACAGTAAATGCATGTAATTCAAGCATCCTTTTATGCTCTTAATCGCCTTTTCTCAGCGAGAAAATGCTGTTTTGAAGCCAAGCTTGTATTGAACAATTTCTACACCAAAGTCAAATAAAACTGTGTCTGCCTTCTTATTTAGCCTAAATCCAGTCAGCAGAACATAAAAACAAGCTTGTGGGATGTTTCCTTAAAAGACAGTAAATGCATGTAATTCAAGCATCCTTTTATGCTCATAATCGCCTTTTCTCAGCGAGAAAATGCTGTTTTGAAGCCAAGCTTGTATTGAACAATTTCTGCACCAAAGTCAAATAAAACTGTGTCTGCCTTCTTATTTAGCCTAAATCCAGTCAGCAGAACATATAAATATGGTTGTGGGATGTTTCCTTAAAAGACAGTAAATGCATGTAATTCAAGCATCCTTTTATGCTCGCAATCGCCTTTTCTCAGCGAGCAAATGCTGTTTTGAAGCCAATCTTGCATTGAACAATTTCTGTACCAAACTCAAATAAAACTGTGTCTGCCTTCTTATTTAGCCTAAATCCAGTCAGGAGAGACTGAAAATAAGCTTGTGGGATGTTTCCTTAAAAGACAGTAAATGAATGTAATTCAAGCATCCTTTTATGCTCATAATCGCCTTTTCTCAGCGAGAAAATGCTGTTTTGAAGCCAAGCTTGTATTGAACAATTTCTGCACCAAAGTCAAATAAAACTGTGTCTGCCTTCTTATTTAGCCTAAATCCAGTCAGCAGAACATATAAATATGGTTGTGGGATGTTTCCTTAAAAGACAGTAAATGCATGTAATTCAAGCATCCTTTTATGCTCGTAATCGCCTTTTCTCAGCGAGAAAATGCTGTTTTGAAGCCAAGCTTGTATTGAACAATTTCTGCACCAAAGTCAAATAAAACTGTGTCTGCCTTCTTATTTAGCCTAAATCCAGTCAGCAGAACATAAAAACAAGCTTGTGGGATGTTTCCTTAAAAGACAGTAAATGCATGTAATTCAAGCATCCTTTTATGCTCTCAATCGCCTTTTCTCAGCGAGCAAATGCTGTTTTGAAGCCAATCTTGCATTGAACAATTTCTGTACCAAACTCAAATAAAACTGTGTCTGCCTTCTTATTTAGCCTAAATCCAGTCAGGAGAGACTGAAAATAAGCTTGTGGGATGTTTCCTTAAAAGACAGTAAATGCATGTAATTCAAGCATCCTTTTATGCTTTAATCGCCTTTTCTCAGCGAGAAAATGCTGTTTTGAAGCCAAGCTTGTATTGAACAATTTCTACACCAAACTCAAATAAAACTGTGTCTGCCTTCTTATTTAGCCTCAATCCATTCAGCAGAACAGAAAAACAAGCTTGTGGGATGTTTCCTTAAAAGACAGTAAATGCATGTAATTCAAGCATCCTTTTATGCTCGCAATCGCCTTTTCTCAGCGAGAAAATGCTGTTTTGAAGCCAAGCTTTTATTGAACAATTTCTGCACCAAACTCAAATAAAACTGTGTCTGCCTTCTTATTTAGCCTAAATCCACTCAGGAGACACTAAAAATAAGCTTGTGGGATGTTTCCTTAAAAGACAGTAAATGCATGTAATTCAAGCATCCTTTCATGTCGCAATCACCTTTTCTCAGCGAGAAAATGCTGTTTTGAAGCCAAGCTTGTATTGAACAATTTCTGTACCAAACTCAAATAAAACTGTGTCTGCCTTCTTATTTAGCCTAAATCCAGTCAGCAGAACATAAAAACAAGCTTGTGGGATGTTTCCTTAAAAGACAGTAAATGAATGTAATTCAAGCATCCTTTTATGCTCGCTTGAGTCGCCTTTTCTCAGCGAGCAAATGCTGTTTTGAAGCCAAGCTTTTATTGAACAATTTCTGCACCAAACTCAAATAAAACTGTGTCTGCCTTCTTATTTAGCCTAAATCCAGTCAGGAGAGACTGAAAATAAGCTTGTGGGATGTTTCCTTAAAAGACAGTAAATGCATGTAATTCAACCATCCTTTTATGCTCGCAATCGCCTTTTCTCAGCGAAAAAATGCTGTTTTGAAGCCAAGCTTGTATTGAACAATTTCTGCACCAAAGTCAAATAAAACTGTGTCTGCCTTTTTATTTAGCCTAAATCCAGTCAGCAGAACATATAAATATGGTTTTGGGATGTTTCCTTAAAAGACAGTAAATGCATGTAATTCAAGCATCCTTTTATGCTCTCAATCGCTTTTTCTCAGCGAGCAAATGCTGTTTTGAAGCCAATCTTGCATTGAACAATTTCTGTACCAAACTCAAATAAAACTGTGTCTGCCTTCTTATTTAGCCTAAATCCAGTCAGGAGAGACTGAAAATAAGCTTGTGGGATGTTTCCTTAAAAGACAGTAAATGCATGTAATTCAAGCATCCTTTTCTGCTCATAATCGCCTTTTCTCAGCGAGAAAATGCTGTTTTGAAGCCAAGCTTGTATTGAACAATTTCTGCACCAAAGTCAAATAAAACTGTGTCTGCCTTCTTATTTAGCCTAAATCCAGTCAGCAGAACATAAAAACAAGCCTGTGGGATGTTTCCTTAAAAGACAGAAAATGCATGTAATTCAAGCATCCTTTTATGCTTAATCGCCTTTTCTCAGCGAGAAAATGCTGTTTTGAAGCCAAGCTTGTATTGAACAATTTCTGCACCAAAGTCAAATAAAACTGTGTCTGCCTTCTTATTTAGCCTAAATCCAGTCAGCAGAACATAAAAACAAGCTTGTGGGATGTTTCCTTAAAAGACAGAAAATGCATGTAATTCAAGCATCCTTTTATGCTCGCAATCGCCTTTTCTCAGCGAGAAAATGCTGTTTTGAAGCCAAGCTTGTTTTGAACAATTTCTGCACCAAAGTCAAATAAAACTGTGTCTGCCTTCTTATTTAGCCTAAATCCAGTCAGGAGAGACTGAAAATAAGCTTGTGGGATGTTTCCTTAAAAGACAGTAAATGCATGTAATTCAAGCATCCTTTTATGCTCTAATCGCCTTTTCTCAGCGAGAAAATGCTGTTTTGAAGCCAAGCTTGCATTGAACAATTTCTGCACCAAACTCAAATAAAACTGTGTCTGCCTTCTTATTTAGCCTCAATCCAGTCAGCAGAACAGAAAAACAAGCTTGTGGGATGTTTCCTTAAAAGACAGTAAATGCATGTAATTCAAGCATCCTTTTATGCTTCGCAGTCGCCTTTTTCTCAGCGAGAAAATGCTGTTTTGAAGCCAAGCTTGCATTGAACAATTTCTGCACCAAACTCAAATAAAACTGTGTCTGCCTTCTTATTTAGCCTAAATCCACTCAGGAGAGACTGAAAATAAGCTTGTGGGATGTTTCCTTAAAAGACAGTAAATGCATGTAATTCAAGCATCCTTTTATGCTCGCAATCGCCTTTTCTCAGCGAGAAAATGCTGTTTTGAAGCCAAGCTTGTATTGAACAATTTCTGCACCAAAGTCAAATAAAACTGTGTCTGCCTTCTTATTTAGCCTAAATCCAGTCAGCAGAACATAAAAACAAGCTTGTGGGATGTTTCCTTAAAAGACAGTAAATGCATGTAATTCAAGCATCCTTTTATGCTCTCAATCGCCTTTTCTCAGCGAGCAAATGCTGTTTTGAAGCCAATCTTGCATTGAACAATTTCTGTACCAAACTCAAATAAAACTGTGTCTGCCTTCTTATTTAGCCTAAATCCAGTCAGGAGAGACTGAAAATAAGCTTGTGGGATGTTTCCTTAAAAGACAGTAAATGCATGTAATTCAAGCATCCTTTTATGCTCATAATCGCCTTTTCTCAGCGAGAAAATGCTGTTTTGAAGCCAAGCTTGTATTGAACAATTTCTACACCAAACTCAAATAAAACTGTGTCTGCCTTCTTATTTAGCCTCAATCCATTCAGCAGAACAGAAAAACAAGCTTGTGGGATGTTTCCTTAAAAGACAGTAAATGCATGTAATTCAAGCATCCTTTTATGCTCGCAATCGCCTTTTCTCAGCGAGAAAATGCTGTTTTGAAGCCAAGCTTTTATTGAACAATTTCTGCACCAAACTCAAATAAAACTGTGTCTGCCTTCTTATTTAGCCTAAATCCACTCAGGAGACACTGAAAATAAGCTTGTGGGATGTTTCCTTAAAAGACAGTAAATGCATGTAATTCAAGCATCCTTTCATGTCGCAATCACCTTTTCTCAGCGAGAAAATGCTGTTTTGAAGCCAAGCTTGTATTGAACAATTTCTGTACCAAACTCAAATAAAACTGTGTCTGCCTTCTTATTTAGCCTAAATCCAGTCAGCAGAACATAAAAACAAGCTTGTGGGATGTTTCCTTAAAAGACAGTAAATGAATGTAATTCAAGCATCCTTTTATGCTCGCAGTCGCCTTTTCTCAGCGAGCAAATGCTGTTTTGAAGCCAAGCTTTTATTGAACAATTTCTGCACCAAACTCAAATAAAACTGTGTCTGCCTTCTTATTTAGCCTAAATCCAGTCAGGAGAGACTGAAAATAAGCTTGTGGGATGTTTCCTTAAAAGACAGTAAATGCATGTAATTCAACCATCCTTTTATGCTCGCAATCGCCTTTTCTCAGCGAAAAAATGCTGTTTTGAAGCCAAGCTTGTATTGAACAATTTCTGCACCAAAGTCAAATAAAACTGTGTCTGCCTTTTTATTTAGCCTAAATCCAGTCAGCAGAACAGAAAAACAAGCTTGTGGGATGTTTCCTTAAAAGACAGTAAATGCATGTAAATCAAGCATGCTTTTATGCTCGCAATCGCCTTTTCTCAGCGAGAAAATGCTGTTTTGAAGCCAAGCTTGTATTGAACAATTTCTGCACCAAAGTCAAATAAAACTGTGTCTGCCTTCTTATTTAGCCTAAATCCAGTCAGCAGAACATAAAAACAAGCTTGTGGGATGTTTCCTTAAAAGACAGTAAATGCATGTAATTCAAGCATCCTTTTATGCTATAATCGCCTTTTCTCAGCGAGAAAATGCTGTTTTGAAGCCAAGCTTGTATTGAACAATTTCTGCACCAAACTCAAATAAAACTGTGTCTGCCTTCTTATTTAGCCTCAATCCACTCAGCAGAACAGAAAAACAAGCTTGTGGGATGTTTCCTTAAAAGGCAGTAAATGCATGTAATTCAAGCATCCTTTTATGCTCGCAATCGCCTTTTCTCAGCGAGCAAATGCTGTTTTGAAGCCAATCTTGCATTGAACAATTTCTGTACCAAACTCAAATAAAACTGTGTCTGCCTTCTTATTTAGCCTAAATCCAGTCAGCAGAACATATAAATATGGTTGTGGGATGTTTCCTTAAAAGACAGTAAATGCATGTAATTCAAGCATCCTTTTATGCTCAATCGCCTTTTCTCAGCGAGCAAATGCTGTTTTGAAGCCAATCTTGCATTGAACAATTTCTGTACCAAACTCAAATAAAACTGTGTCTGCCTTCTTATTTAGCCTAAATCCAGTCAGGAGAGACTGAAAATAAGCTTGTGGGATGTTTCCTTAAAAGACAGTAAATGAATGTAATTCAAGCATCCTTTTATGCTCGCAATCGCCTTTTCTCAGCGAGAAATTGTGTTTTGAAGCCAAGCTTGTATTGAACAATTTCTGCACCAAAGTCAAATAAAACTGTGTCTGCCTTCTTATTTAGCCTAAATCCAGTCAGCAGAACATAAAAACAAGCTTGTGGATGTTTCCTTAAAAGACAGTAAATGCATGTAATTCAAGCATCCTTTTATGCTCTCAATCGCCTTTTCTCAGCGAGCAAATGCTGTTTTGAAGCCAATCTTGCATTGAACAATTTCTGTACCAAACTCAAATAAAACTGTGTCTGCCTTCTTATTTAGCCTAAATCCAGTCAGGAGAGACTGAAAATAAGCTTGTGGGATGTTTCCTTAAAAGACAGTAAATGCATGTAATTCAAGCATCCTTTTATGCTCGTAATCGCCTTTTCTCAGCGAGAAAATGCTGTTTTGAAGCCAAGCTTGTATTGAACAATTTCTACACCAAACTCAAATAAAACTGTGTCTGCCTTCTTATTTAGCCTCAATCCATTCAGCAGAACAGAAAAACAAGCTTGTGGGATGTTTCCTTAAAAGACAGTAAATGCATGTAATTCAAGCATCCTTTTATGCTCATAATCGCCTTTTCTCAGCGAGAAAATGCTGTTTTGAAGCCAAGCTTGTATTGAACAATTTCTACACCAAACTCAAATAAAACTGTGTCTGCCTTCTTATTTAGCCTCAATCCATTCAGCAGAACAGAAAAACAAGCTTGTGGGATGTTTCCTTAAAAGACAGTAAATGCATGTAATTCAAGCATCCTTTTATGCTCGCAATCGCCTTTTCTCATCGAGAAAATGCTGTTTTGAAGCCAAGCTTGTATTGAACAATTTCTGCACCAAACTCAAATAAAACTGTGTCTGCCTTCTTATTTAGCCTAAATCCACTCAAGAGAGACTGAAAATAAGCTTGTGGGATGTTTCCTTAAAACACAGTAAATGCATGTAATTCAAGCATCCTTTTATGCTCTCAATCGCCTTTTCTCAGCAGCGAGCAAATGCTGTTTTGAAGCCAATCTTGCATTGAACAATTTCTGTACCAAACTCAAATAAAACTGTGTCTGCCTTCTTATTTAGCCTAAATCCACTCAGGAGAGACTGAAAATAAGCTTGTGGGATGTTTCCTTAAAAGACAGTAAATGCATGTAATTCAAGCATCCTTTTATGCTCAGCAATCGCCTTTTCTCAGCGAGAAAATGCTGTTTTGAAGCCAAGCTTGTATTGAACAATTTCTGCACCAAACTCAAATAAAACTGTGTCTGCCTTCTTATTTAGCCTAAATCCACTCAAGAGAGACTGAAAATAAGCTTGTGGGATGTTTCCTTAAAAGACAGTAAATGCATGTAATTCAAGCATCCTTTTATGCTCTCAATCGCCTTTTCTCAGCGAGCAAATGCTGTTTTGAAGCCAATCTTGCATTGAACAATTTCTGTACCAAACTCAAATAAAACTGTGTCTGCCTTCTTATTTAGCCTAAATCCACTCAGGAGAGACTGAAAATAAGCTTGTGGGATGTTTCCTTAAAAGACAGTAAATGCATGTAATTCAAGCATCCTTTTATGCTCTTAATCGCCTTTTCTCAGCGAGAAAATGCTGTTTTGAAGCCAAGCTTGTATTGAACAATTTCTACACCAAACTCAAATAAAACTGTGTCTGCCTTCTTATTTAGCCTCAATCCATTCAGCAGAACAGAAAAACAAGCTTGTGGGATGTTTCCTTAAAAGACAGTAAATGCATGTAATTCAAGCATCCTTTTATGCTCTCAATCGCTTTTTCTCAGCGAGCAAATGCTGTTTTGAAGCCAATCTTGCATTGAACAATTTCTGTACCAAACTCAAATAAAACTGTGTCTGCCTTCTTATTTAGCCTAAATCCAGTCAGGAGAGACTGAAAATAAGCTTGTGGGATGTTTCCTTAAAAGACAGTAAATGCATGTAATTCAAGCATCCTTTTATGCTCGCAATCGCCTTTTCTCAGCGAGAAAATGCTGTTTTGAAGCCAAGCTTGTATTGAACAATTTCTGCACCAAAGTCAAATAAAACTGTGTCTGCCTTCTTATTTAGCCTAAATCCAGTCAGCAGAACATAAAAACAAGCCTGTGGGATGTTTCCTTAAAAGACAGAAAATGCATGTAATTCAAGCATCCTTTTATGCTCGCAATCGCCTTTTCTCAGCGAGAAAATGCTGTTTTGAAGCCAAGCTTGTATTGAACAATTTCTGCACCAAAGTCAAATAAAACTGTGTCTGCCTTCTTATTTAGCCTAAATCCAGTCAGCAGAACATAAAAACAAGCTTGTGGGATGTTTCCTTAAAAGACAGAAAATGCATGTAATTCAAGCATCCTTTTATGCTACTTAATCGCCTTTTCTCAGCGAGAAAATGCTGTTTTGAAGCCAAGCTTGTTTTGAACAATTTCTGCACCAAAGTCAAATAAAACTGTGTCTGCCTTCTTATTTAGCCTAAATCCAGTCAGGAGAGACTGAAAATAAGCTTGTGGGATGTTTCCTTAAAAGACAGTAAATGCATGTAATTCAAGCATCCTTTTATGCTCGCAATCGCCTTTTCTCAGCGAGAAAATGCTGTTTTGAAGCCAAGCTTGCATTGAACAATTTCTGCACCAAACTCAAATAAAACTGTGTCTGCCTTCTTATTTAGCCTCAATCCAGTCAGCAGAACAGAAAAACAAGCTTGTGGGATGTTTCCTTAAAAGACAGTAAATGCATGTAATTCAAGCATCCTTTTATGCTCATGAGTCGCCTTTTCTCAGCGAGAAAATGCTGTTTTGAAGCCAAGCTTGCATTGAACAATTTCTGCACCAAACTCAAATAAAACTGTGTCTGCCTTCTTATTTAGCCTAAATCCACTCAGGAGAGACTGAAAATAAGCTTGTGGGATGTTTCCTTAAAAGACAGTAAATGCATGTAATTCAAGCATCCTTTTATGCTCATAATCGCCTTTTCTCAGCGAGAAAATGCTGTTTTGAAGCCAAGCTTGTATTGAACAATTTCTACACCAAACTCAAATAAAACTGTGTCTGCCTTCTTATTTAGCCTCAATCCATTCAGCAGAACAGAAAAACAAGCTTGTGGGATGTTTCCTTAAAAGACAGTAAATGCATGTAATTCAAGCATCCTTTTATGCTCGCAATCGCCTTTTCTCAGCGAGAAAATGCTGTTTTGAAGCCAAGCTTTTATTGAACAATTTCTGCACCAAACTCAAATAAAACTGTGTCTGCCTTCTTATTTAGCCTAAATCCACTCAGGAGACACTGAAAATAAGCTTGTGGGATGTTTCCTTAAAAGACAGTAAATGCATGTAATTCAAGCATCCTTTTATATCTCGCAATCGCCTTTTCTCAGCGAGAAAATGCTGTTTTGAAGCCAAGCTTGTATTGAACAATTTCTACACCAAAGTCAAATAAAACTGTGTCTGCCTTCTTATTTAGCCTAAATCCAGTCAGCAGAACATAAAAACAAGCTTGTGGGATGTTTCCTTAAAAGACAGTAAATGCATGTAATTCAAGCATCCTTTTATGCTGTAATCGCCTTTTCTCAGCGAGAAAATGCTGTTTTGAAGCCAAGCTTGTATTGAACAATTTCTGCACCAAAGTCAAATAAAACTGTGTCTGCCTTCTTATTTAGCCTAAATCCAGTCAGCAGAACATATAAATATGGTTGTGGGATGTTTCCTTAAAAGACAGTAAATGCATGTAATTCAAGCATCCTTTTATGCTCATAATCGCCTTTTCTCAGCGAGCAAATGCTGTTTTGAAGCCAATCTTGCATTGAACAATTTCTGTACCAAACTCAAATAAAACTGTGTCTGCCTTCTTATTTAGCCTAAATCCAGTCAGGAGAGACTGAAAATAAGCTTGTGGGATGTTTCCTTAAAAGACAGTAAATGAATGTAATTCAAGCATCCTTTTATGCTCTAATCGCCTTTTCTCAGCGAGAAAATGCTGTTTTGAAGCCAAGCTTGTATTGAACAATTTCTGCACCAAAGTCAAATAAAACTGTGTCTGCCTTCTTATTTAGCCTAAATCCAGTCAGCAGAACATATAAATATGGTTGTGGGATGTTTCCTTAAAAGACAGTAAATGCATGTAATTCAAGCATCCTTTTATGCTCATAATCGCCTTTTCTCAGCGAGAAAATGCTGTTTTGAAGCCAAGCTTGTATTGAACAATTTCTGCACCAAAGTCAAATAAAACTGTGTCTGCCTTCTTATTTAGCCTAAATCCAGTCAGCAGAACATAAAAACAAGCTTGTGGGATGTTTCCTTAAAAGACAGTAAATGCATGTAATTCAAGCATCCTTTTATGCTCTCAATCGCCTTTTCTCAGCGAGCAAATGCTGTTTTGAAGCCAATCTTGCATTGAACAATTTCTGTACCAAACTCAAATAAAACTGTGTCTGCCTTCTTATTTAGCCTAAATCCAGTCAGGAGAGACTGAAAATAAGCTTGTGGGATGTTTCCTTAAAAAGACAGTAAATGCATGTAATTCAAGCATCCTTTTATGCTGTAATCGCCTTTTCTCAGCGAGAAAATGCTGTTTTGAAGCCAAGCTTGTATTGAACAATTTCTACACCAAACTCAAATAAAACTGTGTCTGCCTTCTTATTTAGCCTCAATCCATTCAGCAGAACAGAAAAACAAGCTTGTGGGATGTTTCCTTAAAAGACAGTAAATGCATGTAATTCAAGCATCCTTTTATGCTACTTAATCGCCTTTTCTCAGCGAGAAAATGCTGTTTTGAAGCCAAGCTTTTATTGAACAATTTCTGCACCAAACTCAAATAAAACTGTGTCTGCCTTCTTATTTAGCCTAAATCCACTCAGGAGACACTAAAAATAAGCTTGTGGGATGTTTCCTTAAAAGACAGTAAATGCATGTAATTCAAGATTCCTTTCATGTCGCAATCACCTTTTCTCAGCGAGAAAATGCTGTTTGAAGCCAAGCTTGTATTGAACAATTTCTGTACCAAACTCAAATAAAACT
The DNA here is from genome assembly GCA_033026295.1 of Channa striata. Classification (NCBI taxonomy): domain Eukaryota; kingdom Metazoa; phylum Chordata; class Actinopteri; order Anabantiformes; family Channidae; genus Channa; species Channa striata. Next base: position 53,066 of record JAUPFM010000096.1, read on the forward strand.
GTGTCTGCCTTCTTATTTAGCCTAAATCCAGTCAGCAGAACATAAAAACAAGCTTGTGGGATGTTTCCTTAAAAGACAGTAAATGAATGTAATTCAAGCATCCTTTTATGCTCGCAGTCGCCTTTTCTCAGCGAGCAAATGCTGTTTTGAAGCCAAGCTTTTATTGAACAATTTCTGCACCAAACTCAAATAAAACTGTGTCTGCCTTCTTATTTAGCCTAAATCCAGTCAGGAGAGACTGAAAATAAGCTTGTGGGATGTTTCCTTAAAAGACAGTAAATGCATGTAATTCAACCATCCTTTTATGCTCGCAATCGCCTTTTCTCAGCGAAAAATGCTGTTTTGAAGCCAAGCTTGTATTGAACAATTTCTGCACCAAAGTCAAATAAAACTGTGTCTGCCTTTTTATTTAGCCTAAATCCAGTCAGCAGAACATATAAATATGGTTGTGGATGTTTCCTTAAAAGACAGTAAATGCATGTAATTCAAGCATCCTTTTATGCTCTCAATCGCTTTTTCTCAGCGAGCAAATGCTGTTTTGAAGCCAATCTTGCATTGAACAATTTCTGTACCAAACTCAAATAAAACTGTGTCTGCCTTCTTATTTAGCCTAAATCCAGTCAGGAGAGACTGAAAATAAGCTTGTGGGATGTTTCCTTAAAAGACAGTAAATGCATGTAATTCAAGCATCCTTTTATGCTCGCTAATCGCCTTTTCTCGGCAAGAAAATGCTGTTTTGAAGCCAAGCTTGCATTGAACAATTTCTGTACCAAACTCAAATAAAACTGTGTCTGCCTTCTTATTTAGCCTCAATCCAGTCAGCAGAACAGAAAAACAAGCTTGTGGGATGTTTCCTTAAAAGACAGTAAATGCATGTAATTCAAGCATCCTTTTATGCTCATGAGTCGCCTTTTCTCAGCGAGAAAATGCTGTTTTGAAGCCAAGCTTGCATTGAACAATTTCTGCACCAAACTCAAATAAAACTGTGTCTGCTGCCTTCTTATTTAGCCTCAATCCAGTCAGCAGAACAGAAAAACAAGCTTGTGGGATGTTTCCTTAAAAGACAGTAAATGCATGTAATTCAAGCATCCTTTTATGCTCGTAATCGCCTTTTCTCAGCGAGAAAATGCTGTTTTGAAGCCAAGCTTGTATTGAACAATTTCTGCACCAAAGTCAAATAAAACTGTGTCTGCCTTCTTATTTAGCCTAAATCCAGTCAGCAGAACATAAAAACAAGTTTGTGGGATGTTTCCTTAAAAGACAGAAAATGCATGTAATTCAAGCATCCTTTTATGCTTGCTGTAATCGCCTTTTCTCAGCGAGAAAATGCTGTTTTGAAGCCAAGCTTGTATTGAACAATTTCTGTACCAAACTCAAATAAAACTGTGTCTGCCTTCTTATTTAGCCTAAATCCAGTCAGCAGAACAGAAAAACAAGCTTGTGGATGTTTCCTTAAAAGACAGTAAATGCATGTAAATCAAGCATGCTTTTATGCTGAATCGCCTTTTCTCAGCGAGAAAATGCTGTTTTGAAGCCAAGCTTGTATTGAACAATTTCTGCACCAAAGTCAAATAAAACTGTGTCTGCCTTCTTATTTAGCCTAAATCCAGTCAGCAGAACATAAAAACAAGCTTGTGGGATGTTTCCTTAAAAGACAGTAAATGCATGTAATTCAAGCATCCTTTTATGCTCTTAATCGCCTTTTCTCAGCGAGAAAATGCTGTTTTGAAGCCAAGCTTGTATTGAACAATTTCTGCACCAAACTCAAATAAAACTGTGTCTGCCTTCTTATTTAGCCTCAATCCACTCAGCAGAACAGAAAAACAAGCTTGTGGGATGTTTCCTTAAAAGGCAGTAAATGCATGTAATTCAAGCATCCTTTTATGCTGCAATCGCCTTTTCTCAGCGAGAAAATGCTGTTTTGAAGCCAAGCTTGTATTGAACAATTTCTGCACCAAAGTCAAATAAAACTGTGTCTGCCTTCTTATTTAGCCTAAATCCAGTCAGCAGAACAGAAAAACAAGCTTGTGGGATGTTTCCTTAAAAGACAGTAAATGCATGTAATTCAAGCATCCTTTTATGCTTAATCGCCTTTTCTCAGCGAGAAAATGCTGTTTTGAAGCCAAGCTTTTATTGAACAATTTCTGCACCAAACTCAAATAAAACTGTGTCTGCCTTCTTATTTAGCCTAAATCCACTCAGGAGACACTGAAAATAAGCTTGTGGGATGTTTCCTTAAAAGACAGTAAATGCATGTAATTCAAGCATCCTTTCATGTCGCAATCACCTTTTCTCAGCGAGAAAATGCTGTTTTGAAGCCAAGCTTGTATTGAACAATTTCTGTACCAAACTCAAATAAAACTGTGTCTGCCTTCTTATTTAGCCTAAATCCAGTCAGCAGAACATAAAAACAAGCTTGTGGGATGTTTCCTTAAAAGACAGTAAATGAATGTAATTCAAGCATCCTTTTATGCTCGCAGTCGCCTTTTCTCAGCGAGCAAATGCTGTTTTGAAGCCAAGCTTTTATTGAACAATTTCTGCACCAAACTCAAATAAAACTGTGTCTGCCTTCTTATTTAGCCTAAATCCAGTCAGGAGAGACTGAAAATAAGCTTGTGGGATGTTTCCTTAAAAGACAGTAAATGCATGTAATTCAACCATCCTTTTATGCTCGCAATCGCCTTTTCTCAGCGAAAAATGCTGTTTTGAAGCCAAGCTTGTATTGAACAATTTCTGCACCAAAGTCAAATAAAACTGTGTCTGCCTTTTTATTTAGCCTAAATCCAGTCAGCAGAACATATAAATATGGTTGTGGGATGTTTCCTTAAAAGACAGTAAATGCATGTAATTCAAGCATCCTTTTATGCTCTCAATCGCTTTTTCTCAGCGAGCAAATGCTGTTTTGAAGCTTAATCTTGCATTGAACAATTTCTGTACCAAACTCAAATAAAACTGTGTCTGCCTTCTTATTTAGCCTAAATCCAGTCAGGAGAGACTGAAAATAAGCTTGTGGGATGTTTCCTTAAAAGACAGTAAATGCATGTAATTCAAGCATCCTTTTATGCTCATGAGTCGCCTTTTCTCAGCGAGAAAATGCTGTTTTGAAGCCAAGCTTGCATTGAACAATTTCTGCACCAAACTCAAATAAAACTGTGTCTGCCTTCTTATTTAGCCTCAATCCAGTCAGCAGAACAGAAAAACAAGCTTGTGGGATGTTTCCTTAAAAGACAGTAAATGCATGTAATTCAAGCATCCTTTTATGCTCATAATCGCCTTTTCTCAGCGAGAAAATGCTGTTTTGAAGCCAAGCTTGTATTGAACAATTTCTGCACCAAAGTCAAATAAAACTGTGTCTGCCTTCTTATTTAGCCTAAATCCAGTCAGCAGAACATAAAAACAAGTTTGTGGGATGTTTCCTTAAAAGACAGAAAATGCATGTAATTCAAGCATCCTTTTATGCTCTGCAATCGCCTTTTCTCAGCGAGAAAATGCTGTTTTGAAGCCAAGCTTGTATTGAACAATTTCTGTACCAAACTCAAATAAAACTGTGTCTGCCTTCTTATTTAGCCTAAATCCAGTCAGCAGAACAGAAAAACAAGCTTGTGGGATGTTTCCTTAAAAGACAGTAAATGCATGTAAATCAAGCATGCTTTTATGCTCATAATCGCTTTTCTCAGCGAGAAAATGCTGTTTTGAAGCCAAGCTTGTATTGAACAATTTCTGCACCAAAGTCAAATAAAACTGTGTCTGCCTTCTTATTTAGCCTAAATCCAGTCAGCAGAACATAAAAACAAGCTTGTGGGATGTTTCCTTAAAAGACAGTAAATGCATGTAATTCAAGCATCCTTTTATGCTCGCAATCGCCTTTTCTCAGCGAGAAAATGCTGTTTTGAAGCCAAGCTTGTATTGAACAATTTCTGCACCAAACTCAAATAAAACTGTGTCTGCCTTCTTATTTAGCCTCAATCCACTCAGCAGAACAGAAAAACAAGCTTGTGGGATGTTTCCTTAAAAGGCAGTAAATGCATGTAATTCAAGCATCCTTTTATGCTCGCAGTCGCCTTTTCTCAGCGAGAAAATGCTGTTTTGAAGCCAAGCTTGCATTGAACAATTTCTGCACCAAACTCAAATAAAACTGTGTCTGCCTTCTTATTTAGCCTAAATCCACTCAGGAGACACTGAAAATAAGCTTGTGGGATGTTTCCTTAAAAGACAGTAAATGCATGTAATTCAAGCATCCTTTTATGCTCATAATCGCCTTTTCTCAGCGAGAAAATGCTGTTTGAAGCCAAGCTTGTATTGAACAATTTCTGCACCAAACTCAAATAAAACTGTGTCTGCCTTCTTATTTAGCCTAAATCCACTCAAGAGAGACTGAAAATAAGCTTGTGGGATGTTTCCTTAAAAGACAGTAAATGCATGTAATTCAAGCATCCTTTTATGCTCATAATCGCCTTTTCTCAGCGAGAAATGCTGTTTTGAAGCCAAGCTTGTATTGAACAATTTCTGTACCAAACTCAAATAAAACTGTGTCTGCCTTCTTATTTAGCCTAAATCCAGTCAGCAGAACAGAAAAACAAGCTTGTGGGATGTTTCCTTAAAAGACAGTAAATGAATGTAATTCAAGCATCCTTTTATGCTCGCAGTCGCCTTTTCTCAGCGAGAAAATGCTGTTTTGAAGCCAAGCTTGCATTGAACAATTTCTGCACCAAACTCAAATAAAACTGTGTCTGCCTTCTTATTTAGCCTAAATCCACTCAGGAGAGACTGAAAATAAGCTTGTGGGATGTTTCCTTAAAAGACAGTAAATGCATGTAATTCAAGCATCCTTTTATGCTTTAATCGCCTTTTCTCAGAGAGAAAATGCTGTTTTGAAGCCAAGCTTGTATTGAACAATTTCTACACCAAACTCAAATAAAACTGTGTCTGCCTTCTTATTTAGCCTCAATCCATTCAGCAGAACAGAAAAACAAGCTTGTGGGATGTTTCCTTAAAAGACAGTAAATGCATGTAATTCAAGCATCCTTTTATGCTCATAATCGCCTTTTCTCAGCGAGAAAATGCTGTTTTGAAACCAATCTTGCATTGAACAATTTCTGTACCAAACTCAAATAAAACTGTGTCTGCCTTCTTATTTAGCCTAAATCCACTCAGCAGAACATATAAATATGGTTGTGGGATGTTTCCTTAAAAGACAGTAAATGCATGTAATTCAAGCATCCTTTTATGCTCATAATCGCCTTTTCTCAGCGAGAAAATGCTGTTTTGAAGCCAAGCTTGTATTGAACAATTTCTGCACCAAAGTCAAATAAAACTGTGTCTGCCTTATTATTTAGCCTAAATCCAGTCAGCAGAACATAAAAACAAGCTTGTGGGATGTTTCCTTAAAAGACAGAAAATGCATGTAATTCAAGCATCCTTTTATGCTCGCAATCGCCTTTTCTCAGCGAGAAAATGCTGTTTTGAAGCCAAGCTTGTATTGAACAATTTCTACACCAAACTCAAATAAAACTGTGTCTGCCTTCTTATTTAGCCTCAATCCATTCAGCAGAACAGAAAAACAAGCTTGTGGGATGTTTCCTTAAAAGACAGTAAATGCATGTAATTCAAGCATCCTTTTATGCATAATCGCCTTTTCTCAGCGAGAAAATGCTGTTTTGAAACCAATCTTGCATTGAACAATTTCTGTACCAAACTCAAATAAAACTGTGTCTGCCTTCTTATTTAGCCTAAATCCACTCAGCAGAACATATAAATATGGTTGTGGGATGTTTCCTTAAAAGACAGTAAATGCATGTAATTCAAGCATCCTTTTATGCTCGCAATCGCCTTTTCTCAGCGAGAAAATGCTGTTTTGAAGCCAAGCTTGTATTGAACAATTTCTGCACCAAAGTCAAATAAAACTGTGTCTGCCTTATTATTTAGCCTAAATCCAGTCAGCAGAACATAAAAACAAGCTTGTGGGATGTTTCCTTAAAAGACAGAAAATGCATGTAATTCAAGCATCCTTTTATGCTCAGAATCGCCTTTTCTCAGCGAGAAAATGCTGTTTTGAAGCCAAGCTTGTATTGAACAATTTCTGCACCAAAGTCAAATAAAACTGTGTCTGCCTTCTTATTTAGCCTAAATCCACTCAGGAGACACTGAAAATAAGCTTGTGGGATGTTTCCTTAAAAGACAGTAAATGAATGTAATTCAAGCATCCTTTTATGCTCTTAATCACCTTTTCTCAGCGAGAAAATGCTGTTTTGAAGCCAAGCTTGTATTGAACAATTTCTGCACCAAACTCAAATAAAACTGTGTCTGCCTTCTTATTTAGCCTAAATCCAGTCAGCAGAACATAAAAACAAGCTTGTGGGATGTTTCCTTAAAAGACAGTAAATGCATGTAATTCAAGCATCCTTTTATGCTGCAATCGCCTTTTCTCAGCGAGAAAATGCTGTTTTGAAGCCAAGCTTGTATTGAACAATTTCTGCACCAAAGTCAAATAAAACTGTGTCTGCCTTCTTATTTAGCCTAAATCCAGTCAGCAGAACATATAAATATGGTTGTGGGATGTTTCCTTAAAAGACAGTAAATGCATGTAATTCAAGCATCCTTTTATGCTCGCAATCGCCTTTTCTCAGCGAGCAAATGCTGTTTTGAAGCCAATCTTGCATTGAACAATTTCTGTACCAAACTCAAATAAAACTGTGTCTGCCTTCTTATTTAGCCTAAATCCAGTCAGGAGAGACTGAAAATAAGCTTGTGGGATGTTTCCTTAAAAGACAGTAAATGAATGTAATTCAAGCATCCTTTTTATGCTTGAGTCGCCTTTTCTCAGCGAGAAAATGCTGTTTGAAGCCAAGCTTGTATTGAACAATTTCTGCACCAAAGTCAAATAAAACTGTGTCTGCCTTCTTATTTAGCCTAAATCCAGTCAGCAGAACATAAAAACAAGCTTGTGGGATGTTTCCTTAAAAGACAGTAAATGCATGTAATTCAAGCATCCTTTTATGCTCTCAATCGCCTTTTCTCAGCGAGCAAATGCTGTTTTGAAGCCAATCTTGCATTGAACAATTTCTGTACCAAACTCAAATAAAACTGTGTCTGCCTTCTTATTTAGCCTAAATCCAGTCAGGAGAGACTGAAAATAAGCTTGTGGGATGTTTCCTTAAAAGACAGTAAATGCATGTAATTCAAGCATCCTTTTATGCTCGTAATCGCCTTTTCTCAGCGAGAAAATGCTGTTTTGAAGCCAAGCTTGTATTGAACAATTTCTACACCAAACTCAAATAAAACTGTGTCTGCCTTCTTATTTAGCCTCAATCCATTCAGCAGAACAGAAAAACAAGCTTGTGGGATGTTTCCTTAAAAGACAGTAAATGCATGTAATTCAAGCATCCTTTTTTATGCTCTTAATCGCCTTTTCTCAGCGAGAAAATGCTGTTTTGAAGCCAAGCTTTTATTGAACAATTTCTGCACCAAACTCAAATAAAACTGTGTCTGCCTTCTTATTTAGCCTAAATCCACTCAGGAGACACTGAAAATAAGCTTGTGGGATGTTTCCTTAAAAGACAGTAAATGCATGTAATTCAAGCATCCTTTTATGTCGTAATCACCTTTTCTCAGCGAGAAAATGCTGTTTGAAGCCAAGCTTGTATTGAACAATTTCTGTACCAAACTCAAATAAAACTGTGTCTGCCTTCTTATTTAGCCTAAATCCAGTCAGCAGAACATAAAAACAAGCTTGTGGGATGTTTCCTTAAAAGACAGTAAATGAATGTAATTCAAGCATCCTTTTATGCTCGCAGTCGCCTTTTCTCAGCGAGCAAATGCTGTTTTGAAGCCAAGCTTTTATTGAACAATTTCTGCACCAAACTCAAATAAAACTGTGTCTGCCTTCTTATTTAGCCTAAATCCAGTCAGGAGAGACTGAAAATAAGCTTGTGGGATGTTTCCTTAAAAGACAGTAAATGCATGTAATTCAACCATCCTTTTATGCTCTTAATCGCCTTTTCTCAGCGAAAAAATGCTGTTTTGAAGCCAAGCTTGTATTGAACAATTTCTGCACCAAAGTCAAATAAAACTGTGTCTGCCTTTTTATTTAGCCTAAATCCAGTCAGCAGAACATATAAATATGGTTGTGGGATGTTTCCTTAAAAGACAGTAAATGCATGTAATTCAAGCATCCTTTTATGCTCTCAATCGCTTTTTCTCAGCGAGCAAATGCTGTTTTGAAGCCAATCTTGCATTGAACAATTTCTGTACCAAACTCAAATAAAACTGTGTCTGCCTTCTTATTTAGCCTAAATCCAGTCAGGAGAGACTGAAAATAAGCTTGTGGGATGTTTCCTTAAAAGACAGTAAATGCATGTAAATCAAGCATGCTTTTATGCTCGCAATCGCCTTTTCTCAGCGAGAAAATGCTGTTTTGAAGCCAAGCTTGTATTGAACAATTTCTGCACCAAAGTCAAATAAAACTGTGTCTGCCTTCTTATTTAGCCTAAATCCAGTCAGCAGAACATAAAAACAAGCTTGTGGGATGTTTCCTTAAAAGACAGTAAATGCATGTAATTCAAGCATCCTTTTATGCTTTAATCGCCTTTTCTCAGCGAGAAAATGCTGTTTTGAAGCCAAGCTTGTATTGAACAATTTCTGCACCAAACTCAAATAAAACTGTGTCTGCCTTCTTATTTAGCCTCAATCCACTCAGCAGAACAGAAAAACAAGCTTGTGGGATGTTTCCTTAAAAGGCAGTAAATGCATGTAATTCAAGCATCCTTTTATGCTCTTAATCGCCTTTTCTCAGCGAGAAAATGCTGTTTTGAAGCCAAGCTTGTATTGAACAATTTCTGCACCAAACTCAAATAAAACTGTGTCTGCCTTCTTATTTAGCCTAAATCCACTCAAGAGAGACTGAAAATAAGCTTGTGGGATGTTTCCTTAAAAGACAGTAAATGCATGTAATTCAAGCATCCTTTTATGCTCATAATCGCCTTTTCTCAGCGAGAAATGCTGTTTTGAAGCCAAGCTTGTATTGAACAATTTCTGCACCAAAGTCAAATAAAACTGTGTCTGCCTTCTTATTTAGCCTAAATCCAATCAGGACAAACTGAAAATAAGCTTGTGGATGTTTCCTTAAAAGACAGTAAATGCATGTAATTCAAGAATCCTTTTATGCTCATAATCGCCTTTTCTCAGCGAGAAAATGCTGTTTTGAAGCCAAGCTTGTATTGAACAATTTCTGCACCAAACTCAAATAAAACTGTGTCTGCCTTCTTATTTAGCCTAAATCCAGTCAGCAGAACATAAAAACAAGCTTGTGGGATGTTTCCTTAAAAGACAGTAAATGCATGTAATTCAAGCATCCTTTTATGCTCGCAATCGCCTTTTTCTCAGCGAGCAAATGCTGTTTTGAAACCAATCTTGCATTGAACAATTTCTGCACCAAACTCAAATAAAACTGTGTCTGCCTTCTTATTTAGCCTAAATCCACTCAGGAGAGACTGACAATAAGCTTGTGGGATGTTTCCTTAAAAGACAGTAAATACATATAATTCAAGCATCCTATTGTGCTCAGTCGCCTTTTCTCAGCGAGAAAATGCTGTTTTGAAGCCAAGCTTGTATTGAACAATTTCTGCACCAAAGTCAAATAAAACTGTGTCTGCCTTCTTATTTAGCCTAAATCCAGTCAGCAGAACATAAAAACAAGCTTGTGGGATGTTTCCTTAAAAGACAGTAAATGCATGTAATTCAAGCATCCTTTTATCATGAATCGCCTTTTCTCAGCGAGAAAATGCTGTTTTGAAGCCAAGCTTGTATTGAACAATTTCTGCACCAAACTCAAATAAAACTGTGTCTGCCTTCTTATTTAGCCTCAATCCAGTCAGCAGAACAGAAAAACAAGCTTGTGGGATGTTTCCTTAAAAGACAGTAAATGCATGTAATTCAAGCATCCTTTTATGCTCTTAATCGCCTTTTCTCAGCGAGAAAATGCTGTTTTGAAGCCAAGCTTTTATTGAACAATTTCTGCACCAAACTCAAATAAAACTGTGTCTGCCTTCTTATTTAGCCTAAATCCACTCAGGAGACACTGAAAATAAGCTTGTGGGATGTTTCCTTTAAAGACAGTAAATGCATGTAATTCAAGCATCCTTTTATTCTGCAATCGCCTTTTCTCAGCGAGAAAATGCTGTTTGAAGCCAAGCTTGTATTGAACAATTTCTGCACCAAAGTCAAATAAAACTGTGTCTGCCTTTTTATTTAGCCTAAATCCAGTCAGCAGAACATATAAATATGGTTGTGGGATGTTTCCTTAAAAGACAGTAAATGCATGTAATTCAAGCATCCTTTTATGCTCTCAATCGCCTTTTCTCAGCGAGAAAATGCTGTTTTGAAGCCAAGCTTGCATTGAACAATTTCTGCACCAAACTCAAATAAAACTGTGTCTGCCTTCTTATTTAGCCTCAATCCAGTCAGCAGAACAGAAAAACAAGCTTGAGGGATTTTTCCTTAAAAGACAGTAAATGCATGTAATTCAAGCATCCTTTTATGCTCGCAGTCGCCTTTTCTCAGCGAGAAAATGCTGTTTTGAAGCCAAGCTTGCATTGAATAATTTCTGCACCAAAGTCAAATAAAACTGTGTCTGCCTTTTTATTTAGCCTAAATCCAGTCAGCAGAACATATAAATATGGTTGTGGGATGTTTCCTTAAAAGACAGTAAATGAATGTAATTCAAGCATCCTTTTATGCTCGCAGTCGCCTTTTCTCAGCGAGAAAATGCTGTTTTGAAGCCAAGCTTGTATTGAACAATTTCTACACCAAACTCAAATAAAACTGTGTCTGCCTTCTTATTTAGCCTAAATCCACTCAGCAGAACATATAAATAGTGTTGTGGGATGTTTCCTTAAAAGACAGTAAATGCATGTAATTCAAGCATCCTTTTGTGCTCGCAGTCGCCTTTTCTCAGCGAGAAAATGTTGTTTTGAAGCCAAGCTTTTATTGAACAATTTCTGCACCAAACTCAAATAAAACTGTGTCTGCCTTCTTATTTAGCCTAAATCCACTCAGGAGACACTGAAAATAAGCTTGTGGGATGTTTCCTTAAAAGACAGTAAATGCATGTAATTCAAGCATCCTTTTATGCTCGCAATCGCCTTTTCTCAGCGAGAAAATGCTGTTTTGAAGCCAAGCTTGTATTGAACAATTTCTGCACCAAAGTCAAATAAAACTGTGTCTGCCTTTTTATTTAGCCTAAATCCAGTCAGCAGAACATATAAATATGGTTGTGGGATGTTTCCTTAAAAGACAGTAAATGCATGTAATTCAAGCATCCTTTTATGCTCTCAATCGCCTTTTTCTCAGCGAGCAAATGCTGTTTTGAAGCCAATCTTGCATTGAACAATTTCTGTACCAAACTCAAATAAAACTGTGTCTGCCTTCTTATTTAGCCTAAATCCAGTCAGGAGAGACTGAAAATAAGCTTGTGGGATGTTTCCTTAAAAGACAGTAAATGCATGTAATTCAAGCATCCTTTTATGCTGCAGTCGCCTTTTCTCAGCGAGAAAATGCTGTTTTGAAGCCAAGCTTGCATTGAACAATTTCTGCACCAAACTCAAATAAAACTGTGTCTGCCTTCTTATTTAGCCTCAATCCAGTCAGCAGAACAGAAAAACAAGCTTGTGGGATGTTTCCTTAAAAGACAGTAAATGCATGTAATTCAAGCATCCTTTTATGCTCTTAATCGCCTTTTCTCAGCGAGAAAATGCTGTTTTGAAGCCAAGCTTTTATTGAACAATTTCTGCACCAAACTCAAATAAAACTGTGTCTGCCTTCTTATTTAGCCTTAATCCACTCAGCAGAACATATAAATATGGTTGTGGGATGTTTCCTTAAAAGACAGTAAATGCATGTAATTCAAGCATCCTTTTATGCTTTCATAATCGCCTTTTCTCAGAGAGAAAATGCTGTTTTGAAGCCAAGCTTGTATTGAACAATTTCTGCACCAAACTCAAATAAAACTGTGTCTGCCTTCTTATTTAGCCTAAATCCAGTCAGGAGAGACTGAAAATAAGCCTGTGGGATGTTTCCTTAAAAGACAGTAAATGCATGTAATTCAAGCATCCTTTTATGCTCGCAATCGCCTTTTCTCAGCGAGAACATGCTGGTTTGAAGCCAAGCTTGTATTGAACAATTTCTGCACCAAACTCAAATAAAACTGTGTCTGCCTTCTTATTTAGCCTCAATCCAGTCAGCAGAACATAAAAACAAGCTTGTGGGATGTTTCCTTAAAAGACAGTAAATGAATGTAATTCAAGCATCCTTTTATGCTCTTAATCGCCTTTTCTCAGCGAGAAAATGGTGTTTTGAAGCCAAGCTTGTATTGAACAATTTCTGCACCAAAGTCAAATAAAACTGTGTCTGCCTTTTTTATTTAGCCTAAATCCAGTCAGCAGAACATATAAATATGGTTGTGGGATGTTTCCTTAAAAGACAGTAAATGCATGTAATTCAAGCATCCTTTTATGCTCTCAATCGCCTTTTCTCAGCGAGCAAATGCTGTTTTGAAGCCAATCTTGCATTGAACAATTTCTGTACCAAACTCAAATAAAACTGTGTCTGCCTTCTTATTTAGCCTAAATCCAGTCAGGAGAGACTGAAAATAAGCTTGTGGGATGTTTCCTTAAAAGACAGTAAATGCATGTAATTCAAGCATCCTTTTATGCTCGTAATCGCCTTTTCTCAGCGAGAAAATGCTGTTTTGAAGCCAAGCTTGTATTGAACAATTTCTGCACCAAACTCAAATAAAACTGTGTCTGCCTTCTTATTTAGCCTCAATCCAGTCAGCAGAACAGAAAAACAAGCTTGTGGGATGTTTCCTTAAAAGACAGTAAATGCATGTAATTCAAGCATCCTTTTATGCTCATAATCGCCTTTTCTCAGCGAGAAAATGGTGTTTTGAAGCCAAGCTTGCATTGAACAATTTCTGCACCAAACTCAAATAAAACTGTGTCTGCCTTCTTATTTAGCCTAAATGCACTCAGCAGAACATATAAATATGGTTGTGGGATGTTTCCTTAAAAGACAGTAAATGCATGTAATTCAAGAATCCTTTTTATAGCCAGAATCGCCTTTTCTCAGCGAGAAAATGCTGTTTGAAGCCAAGCTTGTATTGAACAATTTCTGCACCAAACTCAAATAAAACTGTGTCTGCCTTCTTATTTAGCCTAAATCCAGTCAGCAGAACATAAAAACAAGTTTGTGGGATGTTTCCTTAAAAGACAGTAAATGCATGTAATTCAAGCATCCTTTTATGTTTCTTAATCGCCTTTTCTCAGCGAGAAAATGCTGTTTTGAAGCCAAGCTTGTATTGAACAATTTCTGCACCAAAGTCAAATAAAACTGTGTCTGCCTTCTTATTTAGCCTCAATCCAGTCAGCAGAACAGAAAAACAAGCTTGTGGGATGTTTCCTTAAAAGACAGTAAATGCATGTAATTCAAGCATCCTTTTTGCTCTGCAATCGCCTTTTCTCAGCGAGAAAATGCTGTTTTGAAGCCAAGCTTGTATTGAACAATTTCTGCACCAAACTCAAATAAAACTGTGTCTGCCTTTTTATTTAGCCTAAATCCAGTCAGCAGAACATATAAATATGGTTGTGGGATGTTTCCTTAAAAGACAGTAAATGCATGTAATTCAAGCATCCTTTTATGCTCGCAATCGCTTTTCTCAGCGAGCAAATGCTGTTTTGAAGCCAATCTTGCATTGAACAATTTCTGTACCAAACTCAAATAAAACTGTGTCTGCCTTCTTATTTAGCCTAAATCCAGTCAGGAGAGACTGAAAATAAGCTTGTGGGATGTTTCCTTAAAAGACAGTAAATGCATGTAATTCAAGCATCCTTTTATGCTCATAATCGCCTTTTCTCAGCGAGAAAATGCTGTTTTGAAGCCAAGCTTGTATTGAACAATTTCTACACCAAACTCAAATAAAACTGTGTCTGCCTTCTTATTTAGCCTCAATCCAGTCAGCAGAACAGAAAAACAAGCTTGTGGGATGTTTCCTTAAAAGACAGTAAATGCATGTAATTCAAGCATCCTTTTATGCTCGCAATCGCTTTTCTCAGCGAGAAAATGCTGTTTTGAAGCCAAGCTTGCATTGAACAATTTCTGCACCAAACTCAAATAAAACTGTGTCTGCCTTCTTATTTAGCCTAAATCCACTCAGGAGAGACTGAAAATAAGCTTGTGGGATGTTTCCTTAAAAGACAGTAAATGCATGTAATTCAAGCATCCTTTTATGTTTAATCGCCTTTTCTCAGCGAGAAAATGCTGTTTTGAAGCCAAGCTTGTATTGAACAATTTCTACACCAAACTCAAATAAAACTGTGTCTGCCTTCTTATTTAACCTCAATCCAGTCAGCAGAACAGAAAAACAAGCTTGTGGGATGTCTCCTTAAAAGACAGTAAATGCATGTAATTCAAGCATCCTTTTATGCTCATAATCGCCTTTTCTCAGCGAGAAAATGCTGTTTTGAAGCCAAGCTTTTATTGAACAATTTCTGCACCAAACTCAAATAAAACTGTGTCTGCCTTCTTATTTAGCCTTAATCCACTCAGCAGAACATATAAATATGGTTGTGGGATGTTTCCTTAAAAGACAGTAAATGCATGTAATTCAAGCATCCTTTTATGCTCATAATCGCCTTTTCTCAGAGAGAAAATGCTGTTTTGAAGCCAAGCTTGCATTGAACAATTTCTGCACCAAACTCAAATAAAACTGTGTCTGCCTTCTTATTTAGCCTAAATCCAGTCAGGAGAGACTGAAAATAAGCCTGTGGGATGTTTCCTTAAAAGACAGTAAATGCATGTAATTCAAGCATCCTTTTATGCTCGCAATGGCCTTTTCTTAGCGAGAAAATGCTGTTTTGAAGCCAAGCTTGTATTGAACAATTTCTGCAACAAACTCAAATAAAACTGTGTCTGCCTTCTTATTTAGCCTAAACAGTCAGTCAGCAGAACATAAAAACAAGCTTGTGGGATGTTTCCTTAAAAGACAGAAAATGCATGTAATTCAAGCATCCTTTTATGCTCGCAATCGCCTTTTCTCAGCGAGCAAATGCTGTTTTGAAGCCAATCTTGCATTGAACAATTTCTGTACCAAACTCAAATAAAACTATGTCTGCCTTCTTATTTAGCCTAAATCCAGTCAGGAGAGACTGAAAATAAGCTTGTGGGATGTTTCCTTAAAAGACAGTAAATGAATGTAATTCAAGCATCCTTTTATGTTCGCTAATCGCCTTTTCTCAGCGAGAAAATGCTGTTTTGAAGCCAAGCTTGTATTGAACAATTTCTGCACCAAACTCAAATAAAACTGTGTCTGCCTTCTTATTTAGCCTAAATCCAGTCAGGAGAGACTGAAAATAAGCTTGTGGGATGTTTCCTTAAAAGACAGTAAATGAATGTAATTCAAGCATCCTTTTATGCTGCAATCGCCTTTTCTCAGCGAGAAAATGCTGTTTGAAGCCAAGCTTGTATTGAACAATTTCTGCACCAAAGTCAAATAAAACTGTGTCTGCCTTCTTATTTAGCCTAAATCCAGTCAGCAGAACATAAAAACAAGCTTGTGGGATGTTTCCTTAAAAGACAGTAAATGCATGTAATTCAAGCATCCTTTTATGCTCGCAATCGCCTTTTCTCAGCGAGAAAATGCTGTTTTGAAGCCAAGCTTGTATTAAACAATTTCTGCACCAAAGTCAAATAAAACTGTGTCTGCCTTCTTATTTAGCCTCACTCCAGTAAGCAGAACAGAAAAACAAGCTTGTGGGATGTTTCCTTAAAAGACAGTAAATGCATGTAATTCAAGCATCCTTTTATGTTTGCAATCGCCTTTTCTCAGCGAGAAAATGCTGTTTTGAAGCCAAGCTTGTATTGAACAATTTCTGTACCAAACTCAAATAAAACCATGTCTGCCTTCTTATTTAGCCTAAATCCAGTCAGCAGAACAGAAAAACAAGCTTGTGGGATGTTTCCTTAAAAGACAGTAAATGCATGTAAATCAAGCATCCTTTTATGCTCAGAATCGCCTTTTCTCAGCGAGAAAATGCTGTTTTGAAGCCAAGCTTGTATTGAACAATTTCTGCACCAAACTCAAATAAAACTGTGTCTGCCTTCTTATTTAGCCTAAATCCAGTCAGGAGAGACTGAAAATAAGCTTGTGGATGTTTCCTTAAAAGACAGTAAATGAATGTAATTCAAGCATCCTTTTATGCTCATAATCGCCTTTTCTCAGCGAGAAAATGCTGTTTTGAAGCCAAGCTTGTATTGAACAATTTCTGCACCAAAGTCAAATAAAACTGTGTCTGCCTTTTTATTTAGCCTAAATCCAGTCAGCAGAACATATAAATATGGTTGTGGGATGTTTCCTTAAAAGACAGTAAATGCATGTAATTCAAGCATCCTTTTATGCTCATAATCGCCTTTTCTCAGCGAGAAAATGCTGTTTTGAAGCCAAGCTTGTATTGAACAATTTCTGCACCAAACTCAAATAAAACTGTGTCTGCCTTCTTATTTAGCCTAAATCCAGTCAGGAGAGACTGAAAATAAGCTTGTGGGATGTTTCCTTAAAAGACAGTAAATGCATGTAATTCAAGCATCCTTTTATGCTCGTAATCGCCTTTTCTCAGCGAGAACATGCTGGTTTGAAGCCAAGCTTGTATTGAACAATTTCTGCACCAAACTCAAATAAAACTGTGTCTGCCTTCTTATTTAGCCTCAATCCAGTAAGCAGAACATAAAAACAAGCTTGTGGGATGTTTCCTTAAAAGACATTAAATGCATGTAATTCAAGCATCCTTTTATGCTCGCAATCGCCTTTTCTCAGCGAGAAAATGGTGTTTTGAAGCCAAGCTTGCATTGAACAATTTCTGCACCAAACTCAAATAAAACCATGTCTGCCTTCTTATTTAGCCTAAATCCACTCAGGAGACACTAAAAATAAGCTTGTGGGATGTTTCCTTAAAAGACAGTAAATGCATGTAATTCAAGCATCCTTTTATGCTCGCAATCGCCTTTTCTCAGCGAGAAAATGCTGTTTTGAAGCCAAGCTTGTATTGAACAATTTCTGCACCAAAGTCAAATAAAACTGTGTCTGCCTTCTTATTTAGCCTAAATCCAGTCAGCAGAACATAAAAACAAGTTTGTGGGATGTTTCCTTAAAAGACAGAAAATGCATGTAATTCAAGCATCCTTTTATGTTTAATCGCCTTTTCTCAGCGAGAAAATGCTGTTTTGAAGCCAAGCTTGTATTGAACAATTTCTGCACCAAACTCAAATAAAACTGTGTCTGCCTTCTTATTTAGCCTAAATCCAGTCAGCAGAACATAAAAACAAGCTTGTGGATGTTTCCTTAAAAGACAGTAAATGCATGTAAATCAAGCATCCTTTTATGCTTTAATCGCCTTTTCTCAGCGAGAAAATGCTGTTTTGAAGCCAAGCTTGTATTGAACAATTTCTGCACCAAAGTCAAATAAAACTGTGTCTGCCTTCTTATTTAGCCTCAATCCAGTCAGCAGAACAGAAAAACAAGCTTGTGGGATGTTTCCTTAAAAGACAGTAAATGCATGTAATTCAAGCATCCTTTTATGCTCATAATCGCCTTTTCTCAGCGAGCAAATGCTGTTTTGAAGCCAATCTTGCATTGAACAATTTCTGTACCAAACTCAAATAAAACTGTGTCTGCCTTCTTATTTAGCCTAAATCCACTCAGGAGAGACTGAAAATAAGCTTGTGGATGTTTCCTTAAAAGACAGTAAATGCATGTAATTCAAGCATCCTTTTATGTTTGCAATCGCCTTTTCTCAGCGAGAAAATGCTGTTTTGAAGCCAAGCTTGTATTGAACAATTTCTGCACCAAACTCTAATAAAACTGTGTCTGCCTTCTTATTTAGCCTAAATCCACTCAGGAGACACTGAAAATAAGCTTGTGGGATGTTTCCTTAAAAGACAGTAAATGCATGTAATTCAAGCATCCTTTTATGCTCGCAATCGCCTTTTCTCAGCGAGAAAATGCTGTTTTGAAGCCAAGCTTGTATTGAACAATTTCTACACCAAACTCAAATAAAACTGTGTCTGCCTTCTTATTTAGCCAAAATCCACTCAGCAGAACATATAAATATGGTTGTGGGATGTTTCCTTAAAAGACAGTAAATGCATGTAATTCAAGCATCCTTTTATGCTCATAATCGCCTTTTCTCAGCGAGAAAATGCTGTTTTGAAGCCAAGCTTGTATTGAACAATTTCTTCACCAAAGTCAAATAAAACTGTGTCTGCCTTCTTATTTAGCCTAAATCCAGTCAGCAGAACATAAAAACAAGCTTGTGGGATGTTTCCTTAAAAGACAGTAAATGCATGTAATTCAAGCATCCTTTTGTGTTGAGTCGCCTTTTCTCAGCGAGAAAATGCTGTTTTGAAGCCAAGATTTTATTGAACAATTTCTGCACCAAACTCAAATAAAACTGTGTCTGCCTTCTTATTTAGCCTAAATCCAGTCAGGAGAGACTGAAAATAAGCTTGTGGGATGTTTCCTTAAAAGACAGTAAATGAATGTAATTCAAGCATCCTTTTATGTCAGAATCGCCTTTTCTCAGCGAGAAAATGCTGTTTTGAAGCCAAGCTTGTATTGAACAATTTCTGCACCAAAGTCAAATAAAACTGTGTCTGCCTTCTTATTTAGCCTAAATCCAGTCAGCAGAACATAAAAACAAGCTTGTGGGATGTTTCCTTAAAAGACAGTAAATGCATGTAATTCAAGCATCCTTTTATGCTCAGTCGCCTTTTCTCAGCGAGAAAGGCTGTTTTGAAGCCAAGCTTGCATTGAACAATTTCTGCACCAAACTCAAATAAAACTGTGTCTGCCTTCTTATTTAGCCTAAATCCACTCAGGAGAGACTGAAAATAAGCTTGTGGGATGTTTCCTTAAAAGACAGTAAATGCATGTAATTCAAGCATCCTTTTATGCTCGCAGAATCGCCTTTTTCTCAGCGAGAAAATGCTGTTTTGAAGCCAAGCTTTTATTGAACAATTTCTGCACCAAACTCAAATAAAACTGTGTCTTCCTTCTTATTTAGCCTAAATCCACTCAGCAGAACATATAAATATGGTTGTGGGATGTTTCCTTAAAAGACAGTAAATGCATGTAATTCAAGCATCCTTTTTATGCTCATAATCGCCTTTTCTCAGCGAGAAAATGCTGTTTTGAAGCCAAGCTTGTATTGAACAATTTCTGCACCAAACTCAAATAAAACTGTGTCTGCCTTCTTATTTAGCCTCAATCCAGTAAGCAGAACATAAAAACAAGCTTGTGGGATGTTTCCTTAAAAGACAGTAAATGCATGTAATTCAAGCATCCTTTTATGCTCATAATCGCCTTTTCTCAGCGAGAAAATGGTGTTTTAAGCCAAGCTTGCATTGAACAATTTCTGCACCAAACTCAAATAAAACTGTGTCTGCCTTCTTATTTAGCCTAAATCCACTCAGCAGAACATATAAATATGGTTGTGGGATGTTTCTTAAAAGACAGTAAATGCATGTAATTCAAGCATCCTTTTATGCTCAGAATCGCCTTTTCTCAGCGAGAAAATGCTGTTTTGAAGCCAAGCTTGTATTGAACAATTTCTTCACCAAAGTCAAATAAAACTGTGTCTGCCTTCTTATTTAGCCTAAATCCAGTCAGCAGAACATAAAAACAAGCTTGTGGATGTTTCCTTAAAAGACAGTAAATGGATGTAATTCAAGCATCCTTTTATGCTCAGAATCGCCTTTTCTCAGCGAGAAAATGCTGTTTTGAAGCCAAGCTTGTATTGAACAATTTCTTCACCAAAGTCAAATAAAACTGTGTCTGCCTTCTTATTTAGCCTAAATCCAGTCAGCAGAACAGAAAAACAAGCTTGTGGGATGTTTCCTTAAAAGACAGTAAATGCATGTAATTCAAGCATCCTTTTATGCTTAATCGCTTTTCTCAGCGAGAAAATGCTGTTTTGAAGCCAAGCTTGTATTGAACAATTTCTGCACCAAACTCAAATAAAACTGTGTCTGCCTTCTTATTTAGCCTAAATCCAGTCAGCAGAACAGAAAAACAAGCTTGTGGGATGTTTCCTTAAAAGACAGTAAATGCATGTAATTCAAGCATCCTTTTATGCTCGCAATCGCCTTCTCTCAGCGAGAAATGCTGTTTTGAAGCCAAGCTTGTATTGAACAATTTCTGCACCAAAGTCAAATAAAACTGTGTCTGCCTTTTTATTTAGCCTAAATCCAGTCAGCAGAACATATAAATATGGTTGTGGGATGTTTCCTTAAAAGACAGTAAATGCATGTAATTCAAGCATCCTTTTATGCTCGCAATCGCTTTTCTCAGCGAGCAAATGCTGTTTTGAAGCCAATCTTGCATTGAACAATTTCTGTACCAAACTCAAATAAAACTGTGTCTGCCTTCTTATTTAGCCTAAATCCAGTCAGGAGAGACTGAAAATAAGCTTGTGGATGTTTCCTTAAAAGACAGTAAATGAATGTAATTCAAGCATCCTTTTATGTTTCGCAATCGCCTTTTCTCAGCGAGAAAATGCTGTTTTGAAGCCAAGCTTGTATTGAACAATTTCTGCACCAAAGTCAAATAAAACTGTGTCTGCCTTCTTATTTAGCCTAAATCCAGTCAGCAGAACATAAAAACAAGCTTGTGGGATGTTTCCTTAAAAGACAGTAAATGCATGTAATTCAAGCATCCTTTTAGGTTGTAACGCCTTTTCTCAGCGAGAAAATGCTGTTTTGAAGCCAAGCTTGTATTGAACAATTTCTGCACCAAACTCAAATAAAACTGTGTCTGCCTTCTTATTTAGCCTCAATCCACTCAGCAGAACAGAAAAACAAGCTTGTGGGATGTTTCCTTAAAAGGCAGTAAATGCATGTAATTCAAGCATCCTTTTATGCTCTTAATCGCCTTTTCTCAGCGAGAAAATGCTGTTTTGAAGCCAAGCTTGTATTGAACAATTTCTGCACCAAAGTCAAATAAAACTGTGTCTGCCTTCTTATTTAGCCTAAATCCAGTCAGCAGAACATATAAATATGGTTGTGGGATGTTTCCTTAAAAGACAGTAAATGCATGTAATTCAAGCATCCTTTTATGCTCTTAATCGCCTTTTCTCAGCGAGCAAATGCTGTTTGAAGCCAATCTTGCATTGAACAATTTCTGTACCAAACTCAAATAAAACTGTGTCTGCCTTCTTATTTAGCCTAAATCCAGTCAGGAGAGACTGAAAATAAGCTTGTGGGATGTTTCCTTAAAAGACAGTAAATGAATGTAATTCAAGCATCCTTTTATGCGCAATCGCCTTTTCTCAGCGAGAAAATGCTGTTTTGAAGCCAAGCTTGTATTGAACAATTTCTGCACCAAACTCAAATAAAACTGTGTCTGCCTTCTTATTTAGCCTAAATCCAGTCAGGAGAGACTTAAAATAAGCTTGTGGGATGTTTCCTTAAAAGACAGTAAATGCATGTAATTCAAGCATCCTTTTATGCTCGCAATCGCCTTTTCTCAGCGAGAAAATGCTGTTTTGAAGCCAAGCTTGTATTGAACAATTTCTACACCAAACTCAAATAAAACTGTGTCTGCCTTCTTATTTAGCCTCAATCCATTCAGCAGAACAGAAAAACAAGCTTGTGGGATGTTTCCTTAAAAGACAGTAAATGCATGTAATTCAAGCATCCTTTTATGCTCATAATCGCTTTTCTCAGCGAGAAAATGCTGTTTTGAAGCCAAGCTTTTATTGAACAATTTCTGCACCAAACTCAAATAAAACTGTGTCTGCCTTCTTATTTAGCCTAAATCCACTCAGGAGACACTGAAAATAAGCTTGTGGGATGTTTCCTTAAAAGACAGTAAATGCATGTAATTCAAGCATCCTTTCATGTCGCAATCACCTTTTCTCAGCGAGAAAATGCTGTTTTGAAGCCAAGCTTGTATTGAACAATTTCTGTACCAAACTCAAATAAAACTGTGTCTGCCTTCTTATTTAGCCTAAATCCAGTCAGCAGAACATAAAAACAAGCTTGTGGGATGTTTCCTTAAAAGACAGTAAATGAATGTAATTCAAGCATCCTTTTATGCTCGCAGTCGCCTTTTCTCAGCGAGCAAATGCTGTTTTGAAGCCAAGCTTTTATTGAACAATTTCTGCACCAAACTCAAATAAAACTGTGTCTGCCTTCTTATTTAGCCTAAATCCAGTCAGGAGAGACTGAAAATAAGCTTGTGGGATGTTTCCTTAAAAGACAGTAAATGCATGTAATTCAACCATCCTTTTATGCTCGCAATCGCCTTTTCTCAGCGAAAAAATGCTGTTTTGAAGCCAAGCTTGTATTGAACAATTTCTGCACCAAAGTCAAATAAAACTGTGTCTGCCTTTTTATTTAGCCTAAATCCAGTCAGCAGAACATATAAATATGGTTGTGGGATGTTTCCTTAAAAGACAGTAAATGCATGTAATTCAAGCATCCTTTTATGCTCTCAATCGCTTTTTCTCAGCGAGCAAATGCTGTTTTGAAGCGAATCTTGCATTGAACAATTTCTGTACCAAACTCAAATAAAACTGTGTCTGCCTTCTTATTTAGCCTAAATCCAGTCAGGAGAGACTGAAAATAAGCTTGTGGGATGTTTCCTTAAAAGACAGTAAATGCATGTAATTCAAGCATCCTTTTATGCTCGCAGTCGCCTTTTCTCAGCGAGAAAATGCTGTTTTGAAGCCAAGCTTGCATTGAACAATTTCTGCACCAAACTCAAATAAAACTGTGTCTGCCTTCTTATTTAGCCTCAATCCAGTCAGCAGAACAGAAAAACAAGCTTGTGGGATGTTTCCTTAAAAGACAGTAAATGCATGTAATTCAAGCATCCTTTTATGCTCATAATCGCTTTTCTCAGCGAGAAAATGCTGTTTTGAAGCCAAGCTTGTATTGAACAATTTCTGCACCAAAGTCAAATAAAACTGTGTCTGCCTTCTTATTTAGCCTAAATCCAGTCAGCAGAACATAAAAACAAGTTTGTGGGATGTTTCCTTAAAAGACAGAAAATGCATGTAATTCAAGCATCCTTTTATGCTGCAATCGCCTTTTCTCAGCGAGAAAATGCTGTTTTGAAGCCAAGCTTGTATTGAACAATTTCTGTACCAAACTCAAATAAAACTGTGTCTGCCTTCTTATTTAGCCTAAATCCAGTCAGCAGAACAGAAAAACAAGCTTGTGGGATGTTTCCTTAAAGACAGTAAATGCATGTAAATCAAGCATGCTTTTATGCTCATAATCGCCTTTTCTCAGCGAGAAAATGCTGTTTTGAAGCCAAGCTTGTATTGAACAATTTCTGCACCAAAGTCAAATAAAACTGTGTCTGCCTTCTTATTTAGCCTAAATCCAGTCAGCAGAACATAAAAACAAGCTTGTGGATGTTTCCTTAAAAGACAGTAAATGCATGTAATTCAAGCATCCTTTTATGCTTTCAGAATCGCCTTTTCTCAGCGAGAAAATGCTGTTTTAAAGCCAAGCTTGTATTGAACAATTTCTGCACCAAACTCAAATAAAACTGTGTCTGCCTTCTTATTTAGCCTCAATCCACTCAGCAGAACAGAAAAACAAGCTTGTGGGATGTTTCCTTAAAAGGCAGTAAATGCATGTAATTCAAGCATCCTTTTATGCTCATGCAGTCGCCTTTTCTCAGCGAGAAAATGCTGTTTTGAAGCCAAGCTTGCATTGAACAATTTCTGCACCAAACTCAAATAAAACTGTGTCTGCCTTCTTATTTAGCCTAAATCCACTCAGGAGACACTGAAAATAAGCTTGTGGGATGTTTCCTTAAAAGACAGTAAATGCATGTAATTCAAGCATCCTTTTATGCTGTAATCGCCTTTTCTCAGCGAGAAAATGCTGTTTTGAAGCCAAGCTTGTATTGAACAATTTCTGCACCAAACTCAAATAAAACTGTGTCTGCCTTCTTATTTAGCCTAAATCCACTCAAGAGAGACTGAAAATAAGCTTGTGGGATGTTTCCTTAAAAGACAGTAAATGCATGTAATTCAAGCATCCTTTTATGCTCTTAATCGCCTTTTCTCAGCGAGAAATGCTGTTTTGAAGCCAAGCTTGTATTGAACAATTTCTGTACCAAACTCAAATAAAACTGTGTCTGCCTTCTTATTTAGCCTAAATCCAGTCAGCAGAACAGAAAAACAAGCTTGTGGGATGTTTCCTTAAAAGACAGTAAATGAATGTAATTCAAGCATCCTTTTATGCTCGCAGTCGCCTTTTCTCAGCGAGAAAATGCTGTTTTGAAGCCAAGCTTGCATTGAACAATTTCTGCACCAAACTCAAATAAAACTGTGTCTGCCTTCTTATTTAGCCTAAATCCACTCAGGAGAGACTGAAAATAAGCTTGTGGGATGTTTCCTTAAAAGACAGTAAATGCATGTAATTCAAGCATCCTTTTATGTTTAATCGCTTTTCTCAGAGAGAAAATGCTGTTTTGAAGCCAAGCTTGTATTGAACAATTTCTACACCAAACTCAAATAAAACTGTGTCTGCCTTCTTATTTAGCCTCAATCCATTCAGCAGAACAGAAAAACAAGCTTGTGGGATGTTTCCTTAAAAGACAGTAAATGCATGTAATTCAAGCATCCTTTTATGCTCATAATCGCCTTTTCTCAGCGAGAAAATGCTGTTTTGAAACCAATCTTGCATTGAACAATTTCTGTACCAAACTCAAATAAAACTGTGTCTGCCTTCTTATTTAGCCTAAATCCACTCAGCAGAACATATAAATATGGTTGTGGGATGTTTCCTTAAAAGACAGTAAATGCATGTAATTCAAGCATCCTTTTATGCTCGCAATCGCCTTTTCTCAGCGAGAAAATGCTGTTTTGAAGCCAAGCTTGTATTGAACAATTTCTGCACCAAAGTCAAATAAAACTGTGTCTGCCTTATTATTTAGCCTAAATCCAGTCAGCAGAACATAAAAACAAGCTTGTGGGATGTTTCCTTAAAAGACAGAAAATGCATGTAATTCAAGCATCCTTTTATGCTTCTTAATCGCCTTTTCTCAGCGAGAAAATGCTGTTTTGAAGCCAAGCTTGTATTGAACAATTTCTACACCAAACTCAAATAAAACTGTGTCTGCCTTCTTATTTAGCCTCAATCCATTCAGCAGAACAGAAAAACAAGCTTGTGGGATGTTTCCTTAAAAGACAGTAAATGCATGTAATTCAAGCATCCTTTTATGCTCGCTTAATCGCCTTTTCTCAGCGAGAAAATGCTGTTTTGAAACCAATCTTGCATTGAACAATTTCTGTACCAAACTCAAATAAAACTGTGTCTGCCTTCTTATTTAGCCTAAATCCACTCAGCAGAACATATAAATATGGTTGTGGGATGTTTCCTTAAAAGACAGTAAATGCATGTAATTCAAGCATCCTTTTATGCTCATAATCGCCTTTTCTCAGCGAGAAAATGCTGTTTTGAAGCCAAGCTTGTATTGAACAATTTCTGCACCAAAGTCAAATAAAACTGTGTCTGCCTTATTATTTAGCCTAAATCCAGTCAGCAGAACATAAAAACAAGCTTGTGGGATGTTTCCTTAAAAGACAGAAAATGCATGTAATTCAAGCATCCTTTTATGCTCATAATCGCCTTTTCTCAGCGAGAAAATGCTGTTTTGAAGCCAAGCTTGTATTGAACAATTTCTGCACCAAAGTCAAATAAAACTGTGTCTGCCTTCTTATTTAGCCTAAATCCACTCAGGAGACACTGAAAATAAGCTTGTGGGATGTTTCCTTAAAAGACAGTAAATGAATGTAATTCAAGCATCCTTTTATGCTCATAATCACCTTTTCTCAGCGAGAAAATGCTGTTTTGAAGCCAAGCTTGTATTGAACAATTTCTGCACCAAACTCAAATAAAACTGTGTCTGCCTTCTTATTTAGCCTAAATCCAGTCAGCAGAACATAAAAACAAGCTTGTGGGATGTTTCCTTAAAAGACAGTAAATGCATGTAATTCAAGCATCCTTTTATGCTGCAATCGCCTTTTCTCAGCGAGAAAATGCTGTTTTGAAGCCAAGCTTGTATTGAACAATTTCTGCACCAAAGTCAAATAAAACTGTGTCTGCCTTCTTATTTAGCCTAAATCCAGTCAGCAGAACATATAAATATGGTTGTGGGATGTTTCCTTAAAAGACAGTAAATGCATGTAATTCAAGCATCCTTTTATGCTCGCAATCGCCTTTTCTCAGCGAGCAAATGCTGTTTTGAAGCCAATCTTGCATTGAACAATTTCTGTACCAAACTCAAATAAAACTGTGTCTGCCTTCTTATTTAGCCTAAATCCAGTCAGGAGAGACTGAAAATAAGCTTGTGGGATGTTTCCTTAAAAGACAGTAAATGAATGTAATTCAAGCATCCTTTTATGCTCATGAGTCGCCTTTTCTCAGCGAGAAAATGCTGTTTTGAAGCCAAGCTTGTATTGAACAATTTCTGCACCAAAGTCAAATAAAACTGTGTCTGCCTTCTTATTTAGCCTAAATCCAGTCAGCAGAACATAAAAACAAGCTTGTGGGATGTTTCCTTAAAAGACAGTAAATGCATGTAATTCAAGCATCCTTTTATGCTCTCAATCGCCTTTTCTCAGCGAGCAAATGCTGTTTTGAAGCCAATCTTGCATTGAACAATTTCTGTACCAAACTCAAATAAAACTGTGTCTGCCTTCTTATTTAGCCTAAATCCAGTCAGGAGAGACTGAAAATAAGCTTGTGGGATGTTTCCTTAAAAGACAGTAAATGCATGTAATTCAAGCATCCTTTTATGCTCGCAATCGCCTTTTCTCAGCGAGAAAATGCTGTTTTGAAGCCAAGCTTGTATTGAACAATTTCTACACCAAACTCAAATAAAACTGTGTCTGCCTTCTTATTTAGCCTCAATCCATTCAGCAGAACAGAAAAACAAGCTTGTGGGATGTTTCCTTAAAAGACAGTAAATGCATGTAATTCAAGCATCCTTTTATGCTCACTTAATCGCCTTTTCTCAGCGAGAAAATGCTGTTTTGAAGCCAAGCTTTTATTGAACAATTTCTGCACCAAACTCAAATAAAACTGTGTCTGCCTTCTTATTTAGCCTAAATCCACTCAGGAGACACTGAAAATAAGCTTGTGGGATGTTTCCTTAAAGACAGTAAATGCATGTAATTCAAGCATCCTTTTATGTCGCAATCACCTTTTCTCAGCGAGAAAATGCTGTTTTGAAGCCAAGCTTGTATTGAACAATTTCTGTACCAAACTCAAATAAAACTGTGTCTGCCTTCTTATTTAGCCTAAATCCAGTCAGCAGAACATAAAAACAAGCTTGTGGGATGTTTCCTTAAAAGACAGTAAATGAATGTAATTCAAGCATCCTTTTATGCTCGAGTCGCCTTTTCTCAGCGAGAGCAAATGCTGTTTTGAAGCCAAGCTTTTATTGAACAATTTCTGCACCAAACTCAAATAAAACTGTGTCTGCCTTCTTATTTAGCCTAAATCCAGTCAGGAGAGACTGAAAATAAGCTTGTGGGATGTTTCCTTAAAAGACAGTAAATGCATGTAATTCAACCATCCTTTTATGCTCGCAATCGCCTTTTCTCAGCGAAAAATGCTGTTTTGAAGCCAAGCTTGTATTGAACAATTTCTGCACCAAAGTCAAATAAAACTGTGTCTGCCTTTTTATTTAGCCTAAATCCAGTCAGCAGAACATATAAATATGGTTGTGGGATGTTTCCTTAAAAGACAGTAAATGCATGTAATTCAAGCATCCTTTTATGCTCTCAATCGCTTTTTCTCAGCGAGCAAATGCTGTTTTGAAGCCAATCTTGCATTGAACAATTTCTGTACCAAACTCAAATAAAACTGTGTCTGCCTTCTTATTTAGCCTAAATCCAGTCAGGAGAGACTGAAAATAAGCTTGTGGGATGTTTCCTTAAAAGACAGTAAATGCATGTAAATCAAGCATGCTTTTATGCTCGCATAATCGCCTTTTCTCAGCGAGAAAATGCTGTTTTGAAGCCAAGCTTGTATTGAACAATTTCTGCACCAAAGTCAAATAAAACTGTGTCTGCCTTCTTATTTAGCCTAAATCCAGTCAGCAGAACATAAAAACAAGCTTGTGGGATGTTTCCTTAAAAGACAGTAAATGCATGTAATTCAAGCATCCTTTTATGCTCGAATCGCCTTTTCTCAGCGAGAAAATGCTGTTTTGAAGCCAAGCTTGTATTGAACAATTTCTGCACCAAACTCAAATAAAACTGTGTCTGCCTTCTTATTTAGCCTCAATCCACTCAGCAGAACAGAAAAACAAGCTTGTGGGATGTTTCCTTAAAAGGCAGTAAATGCATGTAATTCAAGCATCCTTTTATGCTCTTAATCGCCTTTTCTCAGCGAGAAAATGCTGTTTTGAAGCCAAGCTTGTATTGAACAATTTCTGCACCAAACTCAAATAAAACTGTGTCTGCCTTCTTATTTAGCCTAAATCCACTCAAGAGAGACTGAAAATAAGCTTGTGGGATGTTTCCTTAAAAGACAGTAAATGCATGTAATTCAAGCATCCTTTTATGCTCTAATCGCCTTTTCTCAGCGAGAAATGCTGTTTTGAAGCCAAGCTTGTATTGAACAATTTCTGCACCAAAGTCAAATAAAACTGTGTCTGCCTTCTTATTTAGCCTAAATCCAATCAGGACAAACTGAAAATAAGCTTGTGGGATGTTTCCTTAAAAGACAGTAAATGCATGTAATTCAAGAATCCTTTTATGCTCGCAATCGCCTTTTCTCAGCGAGAAAATGCTGTTTTGAAGCCAAGCTTGTATTGAACAATTTCTGCACCAAACTCAAATAAAACTGTGTCTGCCTTCTTATTTAGCCTAAATCCAGTCAGCAGAACATAAAAACAAGCTTGTGGGATGTTTCCTTAAAAGACAGTAAATGCATGTAATTCAAGCATCCTTTTATGCTCGCAATCGCCTTTTCTCAGCGAGCAAATGCTGTTTTGAAACCAATCTTGCATTGAACAATTTCTGCACCAAACTCAAATAAAACTGTGTCTGCCTTCTTATTTAGCCTAAATCCACTCAGGAGAGACTGACAATAAGCTTGTGGGATGTTTCCTTAAAAGACAGTAAATACATATAATTCAAGCATCCTATTGTGCTCATGAGTCGCCTTTTCTCAGCGAGAAAATGCTGTTTTGAAGCCAAGCTTGTATTGAACAATTTCTGCACCAAAGTCAAATAAAACTGTGTCTGCCTTCTTATTTAGCCTAAATCCAGTCAGCAGAACATAAAAACAAGCTTGTGGGATGTTTCCTTAAAAGACAGTAAATGCATGTAATTCAAGCATCCTTTTATTTCTGTAATCGCCTTTTCTCAGCGAGAAAATGCTGTTTTGAAGCCAAGCTTGTATTGAACAATTTCTGCACCAAACTCAAATAAAACTGTGTCTGCCTTCTTATTTAGCCTCAATCCAGTCAGCAGAACAGAAAAACAAGCTTGTGGGATGTTTCCTTAAAAGACAGTAAATGCATGTAATTCAAGCATCCTTTTATGCTCGCAATCGCCTTTTCTCAGCGAGAAAATGCTGTTTTGAAGCCAAGCTTTTATTGAACAATTTCTGCACCAAACTCAAATAAAACTGTGTCTGCCTTCTTATTTAGCCTAAATCCACTCAGGAGACACTGAAAATAAGCTTGTGGATGTTTCCTTTAAAGACAGTAAATGCATGTAATTCAAGCATCCTTTTATGTTTCGAATCGCCTTTTCTCAGCGAGAAAATGCTGTTTTGAAGCCAAGCTTGTATTGAACAATTTCTGCACCAAAGTCAAATAAAACTGTGTCTGCCTTTTTATTTAGCCTAAATCCAGTCAGCAGAACATATAAATATGGTTGTGGGATGTTTCCTTAAAAGACAGTAAATGCATGTAATTCAAGCATCCTTTTATGCTCTCAATCGCCTTTTCTCAGCGAGAAAATGCTGTTTTGAAGCCAAGCTTGCATTGAACAATTTCTGCACCAAACTCAAATAAAACTGTGTCTGCCTTCTTATTTAGCCTCAATCCAGTCAGCAGAACAGAAAAACAAGCTTGAGGGATTTTTCCTTAAAAGACAGTAAATGCATGTAATTCAAGCATCCTTTTATGCTCATGAGTCGCCTTTTCTCAGCGAGAAAATGCTGTTTTGAAGCCAAGCTTGCATTGAATAATTTCTGCACCAAAGTCAAATAAAACTGTGTCTGCCTTTTTATTTAGCCTAAATCCAGTCAGCAGAACATATAAATATGGTTGTGGGATGTTTCCTTAAAAGACAGTAAATGAATGTAATTCAAGCATCCTTTTATGCTCATGAGTCGCCTTTTCTCAGCGAGAAAATGCTGTTTTGAAGCCAAGCTTGTATTGAACAATTTCTACACCAAACTCAAATAAAACTGTGTCTGCCTTCTTATTTAGCCTAAATCCACTCAGCAGAACATATAAATAGTGTTGTGGGATGTTTCCTTAAAAGACAGTAAATGCATGTAATTCAAGCATCCTTTTGTGCTCATGAGTCGCTTTTCTCAGCGAGAAAATGTTGTTTTGAAGCCAAGCTTTTATTGAACAATTTCTGCACCAAACTCAAATAAAACTGTGTCTGCCTTCTTATTTAGCCTAAATCCACTCAGGAGACACTGAAAATAAGCTTGTGGGATGTTTCCTTAAAAGACAGTAAATGCATGTAATTCAAGCATCCTTTTATGCTTAATCGCCTTTTCTCAGCGAGAAAATGCTGTTTTGAAGCCAAGCTTGTATTGAACAATTTCTGCACCAAAGTCAAATAAAACTGTGTCTGCCTTTTTATTTAGCCTAAATCCAGTCAGCAGAACATATAAATATGGTTGTGGGATGTTTCCTTAAAAGACAGTAAATGCATGTAATTCAAGCATCCTTTTATGCTCTCAATCGCCTTTTCTCAGCGAGCAAATGCTGTTTTGAAGCCAATCTTGCATTGAACAATTTCTGTACCAAACTCAAATAAAACTGTGTCTGCCTTCTTATTTAGCCTAAATCCAGTCAGGAGAGACTGAAAATAAGCTTGTGGGATGTTTCCTTAAAAGACAGTAAATGCATGTAATTCAAGCATCCTTTTATGCTCATGAGTCGCCTTT
Organism: Channa striata; assembly: GCA_033026295.1. Classification (NCBI taxonomy): domain Eukaryota; kingdom Metazoa; phylum Chordata; class Actinopteri; order Anabantiformes; family Channidae; genus Channa; species Channa striata. The sequence goes on from JAUPFM010000096.1 coordinate 84,278, forward strand.
TCTCAGCGAGAAAATGCTGTTTTGAAGCCAAGCTTGCATTGAACAATTTCTGCACCAAACTCAAATAAAACTGTGTCTGCCTTCTTATTTAGCCTCAATCCAGTCAGCAGAACAGAAAAACAAGCTTGTGGGATGTTTCCTTAAAAGACAGTAAATGCATGTAATTCAAGCATCCTTTTATGCTGTAATCGCCTTTTCTCAGCGAGAAAATGCTGTTTTGAAGCCAAGCTTTTATTGAACAATTTCTGCACCAAACTCAAATAAAACTGTGTCTGCCTTCTTATTTAGCCTTAATCCACTCAGCAGAACATATAAATATGGTTGTGGGATGTTTCCTTAAAAGACAGTAAATGCATGTAATTCAAGCATCCTTTTATGTTAATCGCCTTTTCTCAGAGAGAAAATGCTGTTTTGAAGCCAAGCTTGTATTGAACAATTTCTGCACCAAACTCAAATAAAACTGTGTCTGCCTTCTTATTTAGCCTAAATCCAGTCAGGAGAGACTGAAAATAAGCCTGTGGGATGTTTCCTTAAAAGACAGTAAATGCATGTAATTCAAGCATCCTTTTATGCTCATAATCGCCTTTTCTCAGCGAGAACATGCTGGTTTGAAGCCAAGCTTGTATTGAACAATTTCTGCACCAAACTCAAATAAAACTGTGTCTGCCTTCTTATTTAGCCTCAATCCAGTCAGCAGAACATAAAAACAAGCTTGTGGGATGTTTCCTTAAAAGACAGTAAATGAATGTAATTCAAGCATCCTTTTATGTCATAATCGCCTTTTCTCAGCGAGAAAATGGTGTTTTGAAGCCAAGCTTGTATTGAACAATTTCTGCACCAAAGTCAAATAAAACTGTGTCTGCCTTTTTATTTAGCCTAAATCCAGTCAGCAGAACATATAAATATGGTTGTGGGATGTTTCCTTAAAAGACAGTAAATGCATGTAATTCAAGCATCCTTTTATGCTCTCAATCGCCTTTTCTCAGCGAGCAAATGCTGTTTTGAAGCCAATCTTGCATTGAACAATTTCTGTACCAAACTCAAATAAAACTGTGTCTGCCTTCTTATTTAGCCTAAATCCAGTCAGGAGAGACTGAAAATAAGCTTGTGGGATGTTTCCTTAAAAGACAGTAAATGCATGTAATTCAAGCATCCTTTTATGTTGTAATCGCCTTTTCTCAGCGAGAAAATGCTGTTTTGAAGCCAAGCTTGTATTGAACAATTTCTGCACCAAACTCAAATAAAACTGTGTCTGCCTTCTTATTTAGCCTCAATCCAGTCAGCAGAACAGAAAAACAAGCTTGTGGGATGTTTCCTTAAAAGACAGTAAATGCATGTAATTCAAGCATCCTTTTATGCTCTAATCGCCTTTTCTCAGCGAGAAAATGGTGTTTTGAAGCCAAGCTTGCATTGAACAATTTCTGCACCAAACTCAAATAAAACTGTGTCTGCCTTCTTATTTAGCCTAAATGCACTCAGCAGAACATATAAATATGGTTGTGGGATGTTTCCTTAAAAGACAGTAAATGCATGTAATTCAAGAATCCTTTTATGCTCGCAATCGCCTTTTCTCAGCGAGAAAATGCTGTTTTGAAGCCAAGCTTGTATTGAACAATTTCTGCACCAAACTCAAATAAAACTGTGTCTGCCTTCTTATTTAGCCTAAATCCAGTCAGCAGAACATAAAAACAAGTTTGTGGGATGTTTCCTTAAAAGACAGTAAATGCATGTAATTCAAGCATCCTTTTATGCTCGCAATCGCCTTTTCTCAGCGAGAAAATGCTGTTTTGAAGCCAAGCTTGTATTGAACAATTTCTGCACCAAAGTCAAATAAAACTGTGTCTGCCTTCTTATTTAGCCTCAATCCAGTCAGCAGAACAGAAAAACAAGCTTGTGGGATGTTTCCTTAAAAGACAGTAAATGCATGTAATTCAAGCATCCTTTTATGCTGCATAATCGCCTTTTCTCAGCGAGAAAATGCTGTTTTGAAGCCAAGCTTGTATTGAACAATTTCTGCACCAAACTCAAATAAAACTGTGTCTGCCTTTTTATTTAGCCTAAATCCAGTCAGCAGAACATATAAATATGGTTGTGGGATGTTTCCTTAAAAGACAGTAAATGCATGTAATTCAAGCATCCTTTTATGCTCTTAATCGCCTTTTCTCAGCGAGCAAATGCTGTTTTGAAGCCAATCTTGCATTGAACAATTTCTGTACCAAACTCAAATAAAACTGTGTCTGCCTTCTTATTTAGCCTAAATCCAGTCAGGAGAGACTGAAAATAAGCTTGTGGGATGTTTCCTTAAAAGACAGTAAATGCATGTAATTCAAGCATCCTTTTATATGCTCATAATCGCCTTTTCTCAGCGAGAAAATGCTGTTTTAAGCCAAGCTTGTATTGAACAATTTCTACACCAAACTCAAATAAAACTGTGTCTGCCTTCTTATTTAGCCTCAATCCAGTCAGCAGAACAGAAAAACAAGCTTGTGGGATGTTTCCTTAAAAGACAGTAAATGCATGTAATTCAAGCATCCTTTTATGCTCATAATCGCCTTTTCTCAGCGAGAAAATGCTGTTTTGAAGCCAAGCTTGCATTGAACAATTTCTGCACCAAACTCAAATAAAACTGTGTCTGCCTTCTTATTTAGCCTAAATCCACTCAGGAGAGACTGAAAATAAGCTTGTGGGATGTTTCCTTAAAAGACAGTAAATGCATGTAATTCAAGCATCCTTTTATGCTCGCAATCGCCTTTTCTCAGCGAAAATGCTGTTTTGAAGCCAAGCTTGTATTGAACAATTTCTACACCAAACTCAAATAAAACTGTGTCTGCCTTCTTATTTAACCTCAATCCAGTCAGCAGAACAGAAAAACAAGCTTGTGGGATGTCTCCTTAAAAGACAGTAAATGCATGTAATTCAAGCATCCTTTTATGCTCGCAATCGCCTTTTCTCAGCGAGAAAATGCTGTTTTGAAGCCAAGCTTTTATTGAACAATTTCTGCACCAAACTCAAATAAAACTGTGTCTGCCTTCTTATTTAGCCTTAATCCACTCAGCAGAACATATAAATATGGTTGTGGGATGTTTCCTTAAAAGACAGTAAATGCATGTAATTCAAGCATCCTTTTATGCTCGCAATCGCCTTTTCTCAGAGAGAAAATGCTGTTTTGAAGCCAAGCTTGCATTGAACAATTTCTGCACCAAACTCAAATAAAACTGTGTCTGCCTTCTTATTTAGCCTAAATCCAGTCAGGAGAGACTGAAAATAAGCCTGTGGGATGTTTCCTTAAAAGACAGTAAATGCATGTAATTCAAGCATCCTTTTATGCTCGCAATGGCCTTTTCTTAGCGAGAAAATGCTGTTTTGAAGCCAAGCTTGTATTGAACAATTTCTGCAACAAACTCAAATAAAACTGTGTCTGCCTTCTTATTTAGCCTAAATCCAGTCAGCAGAACATAAAAACAAGCTTGTGGGATGTTTCCTTAAAAGACAGAAAATGCATGTAATTCAAGCATCCTTTTATGCTCTTAATCGCCTTTTCTCAGCGAGCAAATGCTGTTTTGAAGCCAATCTTGCATTGAACAATTTCTGTACCAAACTCAAATAAAACTATGTCTGCCTTCTTATTTAGCCTAAATCCAGTCAGGAGAGACTGAAAATAAGCTTGTGGGATGTTTCCTTAAAAGACAGTAAATGAATGTAATTCAAGCATCCTTTTATGCTCAGAATCGCCTTTTCTCAGCGAGAAAATGCTGTTTTGAAGCCAAGCTTGTATTGAACAATTTCTGCACCAAACTCAAATAAAACTGTGTCTGCCTTCTTATTTAGCCTAAATCCAGTCAGGAGAGACTGAAAATAAGCTTGTGGGATGTTTCCTTAAAAGACAGTAAATGAATGTAATTCAAGCATCCTTTTATGCTCGAATCGCCTTTTCTCAGCGAGAAAATGCTGTTTTGAAGCCAAGCTTGTATTGAACAATTTCTGCACCAAAGTCAAATAAAACTGTGTCTGCCTTCTTATTTAGCCTAAATCCAGTCAGCAGAACATAAAAACAAGCTTGTGGGATGTTTCCTTAAAAGACAGTAAATGCATGTAATTCAAGCATCCTTTTATGCTCTAATCGCCTTTTCTCAGCGAGAAAATGCTGTTTTGAAGCCAAGCTTGTATTAAACAATTTCTGCACCAAAGTCAAATAAAACTGTGTCTGCCTTCTTATTTAGCCTCACTCCAGTAAGCAGAACAGAAAAACAAGCTTGTGGGATGTTTCCTTAAAAGACAGTAAATGCATGTAATTCAAGCATCCTTTTATGCTCGCAATCGCCTTTTCTCAGCGAGAAAATGCTGTTTTGAAGCCAAGCTTGTATTGAACAATTTCTGTACCAAACTCAAATAAAACCATGTCTGCCTTCTTATTTAGCCTAAATCCAGTCAGCAGAACAGAAAAACAAGCTTGTGGGATGTTTCCTTAAAAGACAGTAAATGCATGTAAATCAAGCATCCTTTTATGCTCGCAATCGCCTTTTCTCAGCGAGAAAATGCTGTTTTGAAGCCAAGCTTGTATTGAACAATTTCTGCACCAAACTCAAATAAAACTGTGTCTGCCTTCTTATTTAGCCTAAATCCAGTCAGGAGAGACTGAAAATAAGCTTGTGGGATGTTTCCTTAAAAGACAGTAAATGAATGTAATTCAAGCATCCTTTTATGCTCGCAATCGCCTTTTCTCAGCGAGAAAATGCTGTTTTGAAGCCAAGCTTGTATTGAACAATTTCTGCACCAAAGTCAAATAAAACTGTGTCTGCCTTTTTATTTAGCCTAAATCCAGTCAGCAGAACATATAAATATGGTTGTGGGATGTTTCCTTAAAAGACAGTAAATGCATGTAATTCAAGCATCCTTTTATGCTTCATAATCGCCTTTTCTCAGCGAGAAAATGCTGTTTGAAGCCAAGCTTGTATTGAACAATTTCTGCACCAAACTCAAATAAAACTGTGTCTGCCTTCTTATTTAGCCTAAATCCAGTCAGGAGAGACTGAAAATAAGCTTGTGGGATGTTTCCTTAAAAGACAGTAAATGCATGTAATTCAAGCATCCTTTTATGCTCGCAATCGCCTTTTCTCAGCGAGAACATGCTGGTTTGAAGCCAAGCTTGTATTGAACAATTTCTGCACCAAACTCAAATAAAACTGTGTCTGCCTTCTTATTTAGCCTCAATCCAGTAAGCAGAACATAAAAACAAGCTTGTGGGATGTTTCCTTAAAAGACATTAAATGCATGTAATTCAAGCATCCTTTTATGCTCTAATCGCCTTTTCTCAGCGAGAAAATGGTGTTTTAAAGCCAAGCTTGCATTGAACAATTTCTGCACCAAACTCAAATAAAACCATGTCTGCCTTCTTATTTAGCCTAAATCCACTCAGGAGACACTAAAAATAAGCTTGTGGGATGTTTCCTTAAAAGACAGTAAATGCATGTAATTCAAGCATCCTTTTATGCTGCTTAATCGCCTTTTCTCAGCGAGAAAATGCTGTTTAAAGCCAAGCTTGTATTGAACAATTTCTGCACCAAAGTCAAATAAAACTGTGTCTGCCTTCTTATTTAGCCTAAATCCAGTCAGCAGAACATAAAAACAAGTTTGTGGGATGTTTCCTTAAAAGACAGAAAATGCATGTAATTCAAGCATCCTTTTATGCTCATAATCGCCTTTTCTCAGCGAGAAAATGCTGTTTTGAAGCCAAGCTTGTATTGAACAATTTCTGCACCAAACTCAAATAAAACTGTGTCTGCCTTCTTATTTAGCCTAAATCCAGTCAGCAGAACATAAAAACAAGCTTGTGGGATGTTTCCTTAAAAGACAGTAAATGCATGTAAATCAAGCATCCTTTTATGCTCATAATCGCCTTTTCTCAGCGAGAAAATGCTGTTTTGAAGCCAAGCTTGTATTGAACAATTTCTGCACCAAAGTCAAATAAAACTGTGTCTGCCTTCTTATTTAGCCTCAATCCAGTCAGCAGAACAGAAAAACAAGCTTGTGGGATGTTTCCTTAAAAGACAGTAAATGCATGTAATTCAAGCATCCTTTTATGCTCGCAATCGCCTTTTCTCAGCGAGCAAATGCTGTTTTGAAGCCAATCTTGCATTGAACAATTTCTGTACCAAACTCAAATAAAACTGTGTCTGCCTTCTTATTTAGCCTAAATCCACTCAGGAGAGACTGAAAATAAGCTTGTGGGATGTTTCCTTAAAAGACAGTAAATGCATGTAATTCAAGCATCCTTTTATGCTCATAATCGCCTTTTCTCAGCGAGAAAATGCTGTTTTGAAGCCAAGCTTGTATTGAACAATTTCTGCACCAAACTCTAATAAAACTGTGTCTGCCTTCTTATTTAGCCTAAATCCACTCAGGAGACACTGAAAATAAGCTTGTGGATGTTTCCTTAAAAGACAGTAAATGCATGTAATTCAAGCATCCTTTTATGCTCTAATCGCCTTTTCTCAGCGAGAAAATGCTGTTTTGAAGCCAAGCTTGTATTGAACAATTTCTACACCAAACTCAAATAAAACTGTGTCTGCCTTCTTATTTAGCCAAAATCCACTCAGCAGAACATATAAATATGGTTGTGGGATGTTTCCTTAAAAGACAGTAAATGCATGTAATTCAAGCATCCTTTTATGCTGCAATCGCCTTTTCTCAGCGAGAAAATGCTGTTTTGAAGCCAAGCTTGTATTGAACAATTTCTTCACCAAAGTCAAATAAAACTGTGTCTGCCTTCTTATTTAGCCTAAATCCAGTCAGCAGAACATAAAAACAAGCTTGTGGGATGTTTCCTTAAAAGACAGTAAATGCATGTAATTCAAGCATCCTTTTGTGCTAGTCGCCTTTTCTCAGCGAGAAAATGCTGTTTTAAGCCAAGATTTTATTGAACAATTTCTGCACCAAACTCAAATAAAACTGTGTCTGCCTTCTTATTTAGCCTAAATCCAGTCAGGAGAGACTGAAAATAAGCTTGTGGGATGTTTCCTTAAAAGACAGTAAATGAATGTAATTCAAGCATCCTTTTATGTTCGCAATCGCCTTTTCTCAGCGAGAAAATGCTGTTTTGAAGCCAAGCTTGTATTGAACAATTTCTGCACCAAAGTCAAATAAAACTGTGTCTGCCTTCTTATTTAGCCTAAATCCAGTCAGCAGAACATAAAAACAAGCTTGTGGGATGTTTCCTTAAAAGACAGTAAATGCATGTAATTCAAGCATCCTTTTATGCTCATGAGTCGCCTTTTCTCAGCGAGAAAGGCTGTTTTAAGCCAAGCTTGCATTGAACAATTTCTGCACCAAACTCAAATAAAACTGTGTCTGCCTTCTTATTTAGCCTAAATCCACTCAGGAGAGACTGAAAATAAGCTTGTGGGATGTTTCCTTAAAAGACAGTAAATGCATGTAATTCAAGCATCCTTTTATGCTCGCAATCGCCTTTTCTCAGCGAGAAAATGCTGTTTTGAAGCCAAGCTTTTATTGAACAATTTCTGCACCAAACTCAAATAAAACTGTGTCTTCCTTCTTATTTAGCCTAAATCCACTCAGCAGAACATATAAATATGGTTGTGGGATGTTTCCTTAAAAGACAGTAAATGCATGTAATTCAAGCATCCTTTTATGCTCGCAATCGCCTTTTCTCAGCGAGAAAATGCTGTTTTGAAGCCAAGCTTGTATTGAACAATTTCTGCACCAAACTCAAATAAAACTGTGTCTGCCTTCTTATTTAGCCTCAATCCAGTAAGCAGAACATAAAAACAAGCTTGTGGGATGTTTCCTTAAAAGACAGTAAATGCATGTAATTCAAGCATCCTTTTATGCTCGCAATCGCCTTTTCTCAGCGAGAAAATGGTGTTTTGAAGCCAAGCTTGCATTGAACAATTTCTGCACCAAACTCAAATAAAACTGTGTCTGCCTTCTTATTTAGCCTAAATCCACTCAGCAGAACATATAAATATGGTTGTGGGATGTTTCCTTAAAAGACAGTAAATGCATGTAATTCAAGCATCCTTTTATGCTCAATCGCCTTTTCTCAGCGAGAAAATGCTGTTTTGAAGCCAAGCTTGTATTGAACAATTTCTTCACCAAAGTCAAATAAAACTGTGTCTGCCTTCTTATTTAGCCTAAATCCAGTCAGCAGAACATAAAAACAAGCTTGTGGGATGTTTCCTTAAAAGACAGTAAATGGATGTAATTCAAGCATCCTTTTATGCTCATAATCGCCTTTTCTCAGCGAGAAAATGCTGTTTGAAGCCAAGCTTGTATTGAACAATTTCTTCACCAAAGTCAAATAAAACTGTGTCTGCCTTCTTATTTAGCCTAAATCCAGTCAGCAGAACAGAAAAACAAGCTTGTGGGATGTTTCCTTAAAAGACAGTAAATGCATGTAATTCAAGCATCCTTTTATGCTTTAATCGCCTTTTCTCAGCGAGAAAATGCTGTTTTGAAGCCAAGCTTGTATTGAACAATTTCTGCACCAAACTCAAATAAAACTGTGTCTGCCTTCTTATTTAGCCTAAATCCAGTCAGCAGAACAGAAAAACAAGCTTGTGGGATGTTTCCTTAAAAGACAGTAAATGCATGTAATTCAAGCATCCTTTTATGCTCGCAATCGCCTTCTCTCAGCGAGAAATGCTGTTTTGAAGCCAAGCTTGTATTGAACAATTTCTGCACCAAAGTCAAATAAAACTGTGTCTGCCTTTTTATTTAGCCTAAATCCAGTCAGCAGAACATATAAATATGGTTGTGGGATGTTTCCTTAAAAGACAGTAAATGCATGTAATTCAAGCATCCTTTTATGCTCGCAATCGCCTTTTCTCAGCGAGCAAATGCTGTTTGAAGCCAATCTTGCATTGAACAATTTCTGTACCAAACTCAAATAAAACTGTGTCTGCCTTCTTATTTAGCCTAAATCCAGTCAGGAGAGACTGAAAATAAGCTTGTGGGATGTTTCCTTAAAAGACAGTAAATGAATGTAATTCAAGCATCCTTTTATGCTTTAATCGCCTTTTCTCAGCGAGAAAATGCTGTTTTGAAGCCAAGCTTGTATTGAACAATTTCTGCACCAAAGTCAAATAAAACTGTGTCTGCCTTCTTATTTAGCCTAAATCCAGTCAGCAGAACATAAAAACAAGCTTGTGGGATGTTTCCTTAAAAGACAGTAAATGCATGTAATTCAAGCATCCTTTTAGGCTCATAATCGCCTTTTCTCAGCGAGAAAATGCTGTTTTGAAGCCAAGCTTGTATTGAACAATTTCTGCACCAAACTCAAATAAAACTGTGTCTGCCTTCTTATTTAGCCTCAATCCAGTCAGCAGAACAGAAAAACAAGCTTGTGGGATGTTTCCTTAAAAGACAGTAAATGCATGTAATTCAAGCATCCTTTTATGCTCACTTAATCGCCTTCTCTCAGCGAGAAATGCTGTTTTGAAGCCAAGCTTGTATTGAACAATTTCTGCACCAAAGTCAAATAAAACTGTGTCTGCCTTTTTATTTAGCCTAAATCCAGTCAGCAGAACATATAAATATGGTTGTGGGATGTTTCCTTAAAAGACAGTAAATGCATGTAATTCAAGCATCCTTTTATGCTCGCAATCGCCTTTTCTCAGCGAGCAAATGCTGTTTTGAAGCCAATCTTGCATTGAACAATTTCTGTACCAAACTCAAATAAAACTGTGTCTGCCTTCTTATTTAGCCTAAATCCAGTCAGGAGAGACTGAAAATAAGCTTGTGGGATGTTTCCTTAAAGACAGTAAATGAATGTAATTCAAGCATCCTTTTATGCTACTTAATCGCCTTTTCTCAGCGAGAAAATGCTGTTTTGAAGCCAAGCTTGTATTGAACAATTTCTGCACCAAAGTCAAATAAAACTGTGTCTGCCTTCTTATTTAGCCTAAATCCAGTCAGCAGAACATAAAAACAAGCTTGTGGGATGTTTCCTTAAAAGACAGTAAATGCATGTAATTCAAGCATCCTTTTAGGCTGCTTAATCGCCTTTTCTCAGCGAGAAAATGCTGTTTTGAAGCCAAGCTTGTATTGAACAATTTCTGCACCAAACTCAAATAAAACTGTGTCTGCCTTCTTATTTAGCCTCAATCCAGTCAGCAGAACAGAAAAACAAGCTTGTGGGATGTTTCCTTAAAAGGCAGTAAATGCATGTAATTCAAGCATCCTTTTATACTCAGTCGCCTTTTCTCAGCGAGAAAATGCTTTTTGAAGCCAAGCTTGCATTGAACAATTTCTGCACCAAACTCAAATAAAACTGTGTCTGCCTTCTTATTTAGCCTAAATCCACTCAGGAGAGACTGAAAATAAGCTTGTGGGATGTTTCCTTAAAAGACAGTAAATGCATGTAATTCAAGCATCCTTTTATGCTCTTAATCGCCTTTTCTCAGCGAGCAAATGCTGTTTTGAAGCCAATCTTGCATTGAACAATTTCTGTACCAAACTCAAATAAAACTGTGTCTGCCTTCTTATTTAGCCTAAATCCACTCAGGAGAGACTGAAAATAAGCTTGTGGGATGTTTCCTTAAAAGACAGTAAATGCATGTAATTCAAGCATCCTTTTATGCTCATAATCGCCTTTTCTCAGCGAGAAAATGCTGTTTTGAAGCCAAGCTTGTATTGAACAATTTCTGCACCAAACTAAAATAAAACTGTGTCTGCCTTCTTATTTAGCCTCAATCCAGTCAGCAGAACAGAAAAACAAGCTTGTGGGATGTTTCCTTAAAAGACAGTAAATGCATGTAATTCAAGCATCCTTTTATGCTCATGAGTCGCCTTTTCTCAGCGAGAAATGCTGTTTTGAAGCCAAGCTTGCATTGAACAATTTCTGCACCAAACTCAAATAAAACTGTGTCTGCCTTCTTATTTAGCCTAAATCCACTCAGGAGAGACTGAAAATAAGCTTGTGGGATGTTTCCTTAAAAGACAGTAAATGCATGTAATTCAAGCATCCTTTTATGCTCGCAATCGCCTTTTCTCAGCTAGAAAATTATGTTTTGAAGCCAAGCTTGTATTGAACAATTTCTGCACCAAACTCAAATAAAACTGTGTCTGCCTTCTTATTTAGCCTAAATCCACTCAGGAGACACTGAAAATAAGCTTGTGGGATGTTTCCTTAAAAGACAGTAAATGCATGTAATTCAAGCATCCTTTTATCCCTCGTGCTACCCTGTTCTTACACGGGAATGCTGGGAGAAAGAGAAAGAGCGGGAGGGGGTGTTTTTAAATCGCTACCCGCCTTTAGCTCTAGGCCCAGAGAGCTAGAGGGGAGGAAGGGAGCCGTATTCGACACGGGGAGTTGGCCCAAAAGTCGTTTTTGGGGCTGTTCGCGCACCCTCTACCTCGCGCGTCCACCGGGGCTGTTTCCCCCGCGCATGCGCGTCCTTTCTCTCTTTCTTTCATCTCTCTTTCTTTCATCTCTCCTCCCCATATCACCCCATCTGTCCTCCCCCATCTTTCCTCCTCCCCCCATCTCTTCTCACCCCCTCGACCCACCCGGCCCGCGCATGCGCCTTCAGACTCTCATCTCTCATCTCTCTCTCTCTCTATCTCCTTCTTCCTCTCTCTCTCTCTTTCTCTCTCCCCCTCCCTCCCTACTCTCAATCCCTCCCCCGGGTCCCTCCGACCCGAGGCCACGGGCCTCGCGAGAAACAGGGCGCCCCGGACTCTGAGACAGGGCCCGGGAGGTTTACGATCCCGGGTCCGCGAGGCCCCGAGGAGACGGGGACGTCGGGGCGCGGAGTCCGAGCCCTGGAAGGTTTACGAGCCCGGGTCCGCGAGGCCCCGAGGAGACGGGACGTCGGGACGCCGCGGAGTCAGGCCCGAGAAGGTCCTCCATCCCGATGTCCCGGGTCCGCCAGGCCCCTAGGAGACGGCGCCCGGCCGCGAGGAGTCAGGGTCCGAGAATGTCCTCTATCCTGGGGTCCCCGAGGCCCCACAGCAGACGTGCAGAGTCTGAGCCCAGGTCCAGGGTCCCTCAGACCCCGCAGCGGAGGGGACGTCGGGAAGGTCCCTCAGACCCCCGCAGCGGAGGGGACGTCGGTAAGGTCCGCTAGAGCCGGCGGGGTCCCTCTGACCCGCAGCGCAGGGGCGTCGGGAAGGTCCGCTGGAGCTGGCGGGTCCCTCGGACCCACAGCGGAGGGGACGTCGGGGTTCCTCAGACCCCCAGAGGAGGGGGACGTCGGGGTCCTCGGACCCCGCAGCGGAGTTGACGACGCGGGGTCCCTCTGACCCCGCAGCGGAGGGGCCGACGGGGTCCTCGGACCCCGCAGGGCAGGGGACGTGGGTAAGGTCCGCTGAGCGGTCGGGTCCCTCGGACCCCAGCCGGAGCGGGCGTCGCCGGAAAGTCCCTCAGACCCCGCAGCGGAGGGGCCGACCGGGGTCCTCGGACCCCGCAGCGGAGGGGACGCGGGGGGTCCCTCAGACCCCGCAGCGGAGTTGACGACGGGGTCCTCGGACCCGCAGCGCAGCGGAGCGGACGCGGGAAAGTCCCTCAGACCCCCAGCGGAGGGGACTTGGGTAAGCTCCGCTGGAGCGGGCGGGTCCCTCTGACCCCGCAGCGCAGGGACGTGGGGAAGGTCCGCTGCAGCGGGCGGGGTCCTCGGACCCCGAGTCAACACCAAGAGTGTGCAGTGCAAGGGTTATGCTCGCAATCGCCTTTTCTCAGCGAGAAAATGCTGTTTTGAAGCCAAGCTTGTATTGAACAATTTCTGCACCAAAGTCAAATAAAACTGTGTCTGCCTTCTTATTTAGCGTAAATCCAGTCAGCAGAACATAAAAACAAGCTTGTGGGATGTTTCCTTAAAGACAGTAAATGCATGTAATTCAAACATCCTATTGTGCTCTTGAGTCGCCTTTTCTCAGCGAGAAAATGCTGTTTTGAAGCCAAGCTTGTATTGAACAATTTCTGCACCAAACTCAAATAAAACTTTGTCTGCCTTCTTATTTAGCCTAAATCCACTCAGGAGACACTGAAAATAAGCTTGTGGGATGTTTCCTTAAAAGACAGTAAATGCATGTAATTCAAGCATCCTTTGATGCTCGCAATCACCTTTTCTCAGCGAGAAAATGCTGTTTTGAAGCCAAGCTTGTATTGAACAATTTCTGCACCAAACTCAAATAAAACTGTGTCTGCCTTCTTATTTAGCCTAAATCCAGTCAGCAGAACATAAAAACAAGCTTGTGGGATGTTTCCTTAAAAGACAGTAAATGCATGTAATTCAAGCATCCTTTTATGCTCGCAATCGCCTTTTCTCAGCGAGCAAATGCTGTTTTGAAGCCAATCTTGCATTGAACAATTTCTGTACCAAACTCAAATAAAACTGTGTCTGCCTTCTTATTTAGCCTAAATCCACTCAGGAGACACTGAAAATAAGCTTGTGGGATGTTTCGTTAAAAGACAGTAAATACATGTAATTCAAGCATCCTTTTATGCTACTTAATCGCCTTTTCTCAGCGAGAAAATGCTGTTTTGAAGCCAAGCTTGTATTGAACAATTTCTGCACCAAACTCAAATAAAACTGTGTCTTCCTTCTTATTTAGCCTAAATCCAGTCAGCAGAACAGAAAAACAAGCTTGTGGGATGTTTCCTTAAAAGACAGTAAATGCATGTAATTCAAGCATACTTTTATGCTCTAATCGCCTTTTCTCAGCGAGAAAATGCTGTTTTAAAGCCAAGCTTGTATTGAACAATTTCTGCACCAAACTCAAATAAAACTGTGTCTGCCTTCTTATTTAGCCTAAATCCAGTCAGGAGAGACTGAAAATAAGCTTGTGGGATGTTTCCTTAAAAGACAGTAAATGAATGTAATTCAAGCATCCTTTTATGCTCGCAATGGCCTTTTCTCAGCGAGAAAATGCTGTTTTGAAGCCAAGCTTGTATTGAACAATTTCTGCACCAAACTCAAATAAAACTGTGTCTGCCTTCTTATTTAGCCTACATCCACTCTGGAGAGACTGAAAATAAGCTTGTGGGATGTTTCCTTAAAAGACAGTAAATGCATGTAATTCAAGCATCCTTTTATGCTTTAATCGCCTTTTCTGAGCGAGAAAATGCTGTTTTGAAGCCAAGCTTGTATTGAACAATTTCTGCACCAAAGTCAAATAAAACTATGTCTGCCTTCCTATTTAGCCTAAATCCAATCAGGAGAGACTGAAAATAAGCTTGTGGGATGTTTCCTTAAAAGACAGTAAATGCATGTAATTCAAGCATCATTTTATGCTCGCAATCGCCTTTTCTCAGCGAGAAAATGCTGTTTTGAGCCAAGCTTGTATTTAACAATTTTTGCACCAAACTCAAATAAAACTGTGTCTGCCTTCTTATTTAGCCTCAATCCAGTCAGCAGAACATAAAAACAAGCTTGTGGGATGTTTCCTTAAAAGACAGTAAATGCATGTAATTCAAGCATCCTTTTATGCTCGCAATCGCCTTTTCTCAGCGAGAAAATGCTGTTTTGAAGCCAAGCTTGCATTGAACAATTTCTGCACCAAACTCAAATAAAACTGTGTCTGCCTTCTTATTTAGCCTAAATCAACTCAGCAGAACATATAAATATGGTTGTGGGATGTTTCCTTAAAAGACAGTAAATGCATGTAATTCAAGCATCCTTTATGCTCGCAATCGCCTTTTCTCAGCGAGAAAATGCTGTTTTGAAGCCAAGCTTGTATTGAACAATTTCTGCACCAAAGTCAAATAAAACTGTGTCTGCCTTCTTATTTAGCCTAAATCCACTCAGGAGAGACTGAAAATAAGCTTGTGGGATGTTTCCTTAAAAGACAGTAAATACATGTAATTCAAGCATCCTATTGTGCTCGCAGTCGCCTTTTCTCAGCGAGAAAATGCTGTTTTGAAGCCAAGCTTGTATTGAACAATTTCTGTACCAAAGTCAAATAAAACTGTCTCTGCCTTCTTATTTAGCCTAAATCCAGTCAGCAGAACATAAAAACAAGCTTGTGGGATGTTTCCTTAAAAGACAGTAAATGCATGTAATTCAAGCATCCTTTTATGCTCGCAATCGCCTTTTCTCAGCGAGAAATGCTGTTATGAAGCCAAGCTTGTATTGAACAATTTCTGCACCAAACTCAAATAAAACTGTTTCTGCCTTCTTATTTAGCCTAAATCCACTCAGGAGACACTGAAAATAAGCTTGTGGGATGTTTCCTTAAAAGACAGTAAATGCATGTAATTCAAGCATCCTTTTATGCTCGCAATCGCCTTTTCTCAGCGAGAAAATGCTGTTTTGAAGCCAAGCTTGTATTGAACAATTTCTGCACCAAAGTCAAATAAAACTGTGTCTGCCTTCTTATTTAGCCTAAATCCACTCAGCAGAACATAAAAACAAGCTTGTGGGATGTTTCCTTAAAAGACAGTAAATGCATGTAATTCAAGCATCCTTTTATGCTCATAATCGCCTTTTCTCAGCGAGAAATGCTGTTATGAAGCCAAGCTTGTATTGAACAATTTCTGCACCAAACTCAAATAAAACTGTTTCTGCCTTCTTATTTAGCCTAAATCCACTCAGGAGACACTGAAAATAAGCTTGTGGGATGTTTCCTTAAAAGACAGTAAATGCATGTAATTCAAGCATCCTTTTATGCTCTTAATCGCCTTTTCTCAGCGAGAAATGCTGTTTTGAAGCCAAGCTTGTATTGAACAATTTCTGCACCAGACTCAAATAAAACTGTGTCTGCCTTCTTATTTAGCCTAAATCCACTCAGCAGAACATATAAATATGGTTGTGGGATGTTTCCTTAAAAGACAGTAAATGCATGTAATTCAAGCATCCATTTATGCTCGCAATCGCCTTTTCTGAGCGAGAAAATGCTGTTTTGAAGCCAAGCTTGTATTGAACAATTTCTGCACCAAAGTCAAATAAAACTATGTCTGCCTTCCTATTTAGCCTAAATCCAATCAGGAGAGACTGAAAATAAGCTTGTGGGATGTTTCCTTAAAAGACAGTAAATGCATGTAATTCAAGCATCATTTTATGCTCGCAATCGCCTTTTCTCAGCGAGAAAATGCTGTTTTGAGCCAAGCTTGTATTTAACAATTTTTGCACCAAACTCAAATAAAACTGTGTCTGCCTTCTTATTTAGCCTCAATCCAGTCAGCAGAACATAAAAACAAGCTTGTGGGATGTTTCCTTAAAAGACAGTAAATGCATGTAATTCAAGCATCCTTTTATGCTCATAATCGCCTTTTCTCAGCGAGAAAATGCTGTTTTAAGCCAAGCTTGCATTGAACAATTTCTGCACCAAACTCAAATAAAACTGTGTCTGCCTTCTTATTTAGCCTAAATCAACTCAGCAGAACATATAAATATGGTTGTGGGATGTTTCCTTAAAAGACAGTAAATGCATGTAATTCAAGCATCCTTTATGCTCGCAATCGCCTTTTCTCAGCGAGAAAATGCTGTTTTGAAGCCAAGCTTGTATTGAACAATTTCTGCACCAAAGTCAAATAAAACTGTGTCTGCCTTCTTATTTAGCCTAAATCCACTCAGGAGAGACTGAAAATAAGCTTGTGGGATGTTTCCTTAAAAGACAGTAAATACATGTAATTCAAGCATCCTATTGTGCTCACAGTCGCCTTTTCTCAGCGAGAAAATGCTGTTTTGAAGCCAAGCTTGCATTGAACAATTTCTGCACCAAACTCAAATAAAACTGTGTCTGCCTTCTTATTTAGCCTAAATCCACTCAGCAGAACATATAAATATGGTTGTGGGATGTTTCCTTAAAAGACAGTAAATGCATGTAATTCAAGCATCCTTTTATGCTGCATAATCGCCTTTTCTCAGCGAGAAAATGCTGTTTTGAAGCCAAGCTTGTATTGAACAATTTCTGTACCAAAGTCAAATAAAACTGTGTCTGCCTTCTTATTTAGCCTAAATCCAGTCAGCAGAACATAAAAACAAGCTTGTGGGATGTTTCCTTAAAAGTCAGTAAATGCTTTTGTGCTCGCAGTCGCCTTTTCTCAGCGAGAAAATGCTGTTTT
Organism: Channa striata; assembly: GCA_033026295.1. Taxonomy (NCBI): domain Eukaryota; kingdom Metazoa; phylum Chordata; class Actinopteri; order Anabantiformes; family Channidae; genus Channa; species Channa striata. The sequence goes on from JAUPFM010000096.1 coordinate 101,301, forward strand.
GAAACCAAGCTTGTATTGAACAATTTCTGCACCAAAGTCAAATAAAACTGTGTCTGCCTTCTTATTTAGCCTAAATCCAGTCAGCAGAACATAAAAACAAGCTTGTGGGATGTTTCCTTAAAAGACAGTTAATGCATGTAATTCAAGCATCCTATTGTGCTCATGAGTCGACTTTTCTCAGCGAGAAAATGCTGTTTGAAGCCAAGCTTGTATTGAACAATTTCTGCACCAAAGTCAAATAAAACTGTGTCTGCCTTCTTATTTAGCCTAAATCCAGTCAGCAGAACATAAAAACAAGCTTGTGGGATGTTTCCTTAAAAGACAGTAAATGCTTTTGTGCTTCATGATCGACTTTTCTCAGCGAGAAAATGCTGTTTTGAAGCCAAGCTTTTATTGAACAATTTCTGCACCAGACTCAAATAAAACTGTGTCTGCCTTCTTATTTAGCCTAAATCCACTCAGCAGAACATATAAATATGGTTGTGGGATGTTTCCTTAAAAGACAGTAAATGCATGTAATTCAAGCATCTTTTATGCTCTTAATCGCCTTTTCTCAGCGAGAAAATGCTGTTTTGAAGCCAAGCTTGTATTGAACAATTTCTGCACCAAACTCAAATAAAACTGTGTCTGCCTTCTTATTTAGCCTAAATCCACTCAGGAGACACTGAAAATAAGCTTGTGGGATGTTTCCTTAAAAGACAGTAAATGCATGTAATTCAAGCATCCTTTTATGCTCATAATCGCCTTTTCTCAGCGAGAAAATGCTGTTTTGAAGCCAAGCTTGTATTGAACAATTTCTGCACCAAACTCAAATAAAACTGTGTCTGCCTTCTTATTTAGCCTAAATCCAGTCAGCAGAACATAAAAACAAGCTTGTGGGATGTTTCCTTAAAAGACAGTAAATGCATGTAATTCAAGCATCCTTTTATGCTACTTAATCGCCTTTTCTGAGCGAGAAAATGCTTTTTGAAGCCAAGCTTGTATTGAACAATTTCTGCACCAAAGTCAAATAAAACTGTGTCTGCCTTCTTATTTAGCCTAAATCCAATCAGGAGAGACTGAAAACAAGATTGTGGGATGTTTCCTTAAAAGACAGTAAATGCATGTAATTCAAGTATCCTTTTATGCTCGCAATCGCCTTTTCTCAGCGAGAAAATGCTGTTTTGAAGCCAAGCTTGTATTGAACAATTTCTGCACCAAAGTCAAATAAAACTGTGTCTGCCTTCTTATTTAGCCTAAATCCAGTCAGGAGAGACTGAAAATAAGCTTGTGGGATGTTTCCTTAAAAGACAGTAAATGCATGTAATTCAAGCATCCTTTTATGCTCGCAATCGCCTTTTCTCAGCGAGAAAATGCTGTTTTGAAGCCAAGCTTGCATTGAACAATTTCTGCACCAAACTCAAATAAAACTGTGTCTGCCTTCTTATTTAGCCTCAATCCAGTCAGCAGAACAGAAAAACAAGCTTGTGGGATGTTTCCTTAAAAGACAGTAAATGCATGTAATTCAAGCATCCTTTTATGCTCAGATCGCCTTTTCTCAGCGAGAAAATGCTGTTTTGAAGCCAAGCTTGCATTGAACAATTTCTGCACCAAACTCAAATAAAACTGTGTCTGCCTTCTTATTTAGCCTAAATCCAGTCAGGAGAGACTGAAAATAAGCCTGTGGGATGTTTCCTTAAAAGACAGTAAATGCATGTAATTCAAGCATCCTTTTATGCTCATAATCGCCTTTTCTCAGCGAGAACATGCTGGTTTGAAGCCAAGCTTGTATTGAACAATTTCTGCACCAAACTCAAATAAAACTGTGTCTGCCTTCTTATTTAGCCTCAATCCAGTCAGCAGAACATAAAAACAAGCTTGTGGGATGTTTCCTTAAAAGACAGTAAATGCATGTAATTCAAGCATCCTTTTATGCTCTCAATCGCCTTTTCTCAGCGAGCAAATGCTGTTTTGAAGCCAATCTTGCATTGAACAATTTCTGTACCAAACTCAAATAAAACTGTGTCTGCCTTCTTATTTAGCCTAAATCCAGTCAGGAGAGACTGAAAATAAGCTTGTGGGATGTTTCCTTAAAAGACAGTAAATGCATGTAATTCAAGCATCCTTTTATGCTCATAATCGCCTTTTCTCAGCGAGAAAATGCTGTTTTAAAGCCAAGCTTGCATTGAACAATTTCTGCACCAAACTCAAATAAAACTGTGTCTGCCTTCTTATTTAGCCTCAATCCAGTCAGCAGAACAGAAAAACAAGCTTGTGGGATGTTTCCTTAAAAGACAGTAAATGCATGTAATTCAAGCATCCTTTTATGCTCGCAGTCGCCTTTTCTCAGCAAGAAAATGCTGTTTTGAAGCCAAGCTTGCATTGAACAATTTCTGCACCAAACTCAAATAAAACTGTGTCTGCCTTCTTATTTAGCCTCAATCCACTCAGCAGAACATATAAATATGGTTGTGGGATGTTTCCTTAAAAGACAGTAAATGCATGTAATTCAAGCATCCTTTTATGCTCGCAATCTCCTTTTCTCAGAGAGAAAATGCTGTTTTGAAGCCAAGCTTGCATTGAACAATTTCTGCACCAAACTCAAATAAAACTGTGTCTGCCTTCTTATTTAGCCTAAATGCACTCAGCAGAACATATAAATATGGTTGTGGGATGTTTCCTTAAAAGACAGTAAATGCATGTAATTCAAGCATCCTTTTATGTCATAATCGCCTTTTCTCAGCGAGAAAATGCTGTTTTGAAGCCAAGCTTGTATTGAACAATTTCTGCACCAAAGTCAAATAAAACTGTGTCTGCCTTCTTATTTAGCCTAAATCCACTCAGGAGACACTGAAAATAAGCTTGTGGGATGTTTCCTTAAAAGACAGTAAATGCATGTAATTCAAGCATCCTTTTATGCTCATAATCGCCTTTTCTCAGCGAGAAAATGCTGTTTTGAAGCCAAGCTTGTATTGAACAATTTCTGCACCAAAGTCAAATAAAACTGTGTCTGCCTTCTTATTTAGCCTAAATCCAGTCAGCAGAACATAAAAACAAGCTTGTGGGATGTTTCCTTAAAAGACAGTAAATGCATGTAATTCAAGCATCCTTTTATGCTCGCAATCGCCTTTTCTGAGCGAGAAAATGCTTTTTGAAGCCAAGCTTGTATTGAACAATTTCTGCACCAAAGTCAAATAAAACTGTGTCTGCCTTCTTATTTAGCCTAAATCCAATCAGGAGAGACTGAAAACAAGATTGTGGGATGTTTCCTTAAAAGACAGTAAATGCATGTAATTCAAGCATCCTTTTATGCTTTAATCGCCTTTTCTCAGCGAGAAAATGCTGTTTGAAGCCAAGCTTGTATTGAACAATTTCTGCACCAAAGTCAAATAAAACTGTGTCTGCCTTCTTATTTAGCCTAAATCCAGTCAGCAGAACAGAAAAACAAGCTTGTGGGATGTTTCCTTAAAAGACAGTAAATGCAGGTAAATCAAGCATCCTTTTATGCTACTTAATCGCCTTTTCTCAGCGAGAAAATGCTGTTTTGAAGCCAAGCTTGTATTGAACAATTTCTGCACCAAACTCAAATAAAACTGTGTCTGCCTTCTTATTTAGCCTAAATCCAGTCAGGAGAGACTGAAAATAAGCTTGTGGGATGTTTCCTTAAAAGACAGTAAATGAATGTAATTCAAGCATCCTTTTATGCTCGCAATCGCCTTTTCTCAGCGAGGAAATGCTGTTTTGAAGCCAAGCTTGTATTGAACAATTTCTGCAACAAACTCAAATAAAACTGTGTCTGCCTTCTTATTTAGCCTAAATCCACTAAGGAGACACTGAAAATAAGCTTGTGGGATGTTTCCTTAAAAGAGAGTAAATGAATGTAATTCAAGCATCCTTTTATGCTCATAATCGCCTTTTCTCAGCGAGAAAATGCTGTTTTGAAGCCAAGCTTGTATTGAACAATTTCTGCACCAAAGTCAAATAAAACTGTGTCTGCCTTCTTATTTAGCCTAAATCCAGTCAGCAGAACATAAAAACAAGCTTGTGGGATGTTTCCTTAAAAGACAGTAAATGAATGTAATTCAAGCATCCTTTTATGCTCGCAATCGCCTTTTCTCAGCGAGAAAATGCTGTTTTGAAGCCAAGCTTGTATTGAACAATTTCTGCACCAAAGTCAAATAAAACTGTGTCTGCCTTCTTATTTAGCCTCAATCCAGTCAGCAGAACAGAAAAACAAGCTTGTGGGATGTTTCCTTAAAAGACAGTAAATGCATGTAATTCAAGCATCCTTTTATGCTCATAATCGCCTTTTCTCAGCGAGAAAATGCTGTTTTAAGCCAAGCTTGTATTGAACAATTTCTGTACCAAACTCAAATAAAACTGTGTCTGCCTTCTTATTTAGCCTCAATCCAGTCAGCAGAACAGAAAAACAAGCTTGTGGGATGTTTCCTTAAAAGACAGTAAATGCATGTAATTCAAGCATCCTTTTATGCTCATAATCGCCTTTTCTGAGCGAGAAAATGCTTTTTGAAGCCAAGCTTGTATTGAACAATTTCTGCACCAAAGTCAAATAAAACTGTGTCTGCCTTCTTATTTAGCCTAAATCCAATCAGGAGAGACTGAAAACAAGATTGTGGGATGTTTCCTTAAAAGACAGTAAATGCATGTAATTCAAGCATCCTTTTATATGCTGCAATCGCCTTTTCTCAGCGAGAAAATGCTGTTTTGAAGCTAAGCTTGTATTGAACAATTTCTGCACCAAAGTCAAATAAAACTGTGTCTACCTTCTTATTTAGCCTAAATCCAGTCAGCAGAACAGAAAAACAAGCTTGTGGGATGTTTCCTTAAAAGACAGTAAATGCATGTAAATCAAGCATCCTTTTATGCTCGCAATCGCCTTTTCTCAGCGAGAAAATGCTGTTTGAAGCCAAGCTTGTATTGAACAATTTCTGCACCAAAGTCAAATAAAACTGTGTCTGCCTTCTTATTTAGCCTCAATCCAGTCAGCAGAACAGAAAAACAAGCTTGTGGATGTTTCCTTAAAAGACAGTAAATGCATGTAATTCAAGCATCCTTTTATGCTCTTAATCGCCTTTTCTCAGCGAGAAAATGCTGTTTTGAAGCCAAGCTTGTATTGAACAATTTCTGTACCAAACTCAAATAAAACTGTGTCTGCCTTCTTATTTAGCCTAAATCCAGTCAGCAGAACAGAAAAACAAGCTTGTGGGATGTTTCCTTAAAAGACAGTAAATGCATGTAAATCAAGCATCCTTTTATGCTCTTAATCGCCTTTTCTCAGCGAGAAAATGCTGTTTTGAAGCCAAGCTTGTATTGAACAATTTCTGCACCAAACTCAAATAAAACTGTGTCTGCCTTCTTATTTAGCCTAAATCCACTCAGGAGAGACTGAAAATAAGCTTGTGGGATGTTTCCTTAAAAGACAGTAAATGCATGTAATTCAAGCATCCTTTTATGCTCATAATCGCCTTTTCTCAGCGAGAAAATGCTGTTTTGAAGCCAAGCTTGTATTGAACAATTTCTACACCAAACTCAAATAAAACTGTGTCTGCCTTCTTATTTAGCCTCAATCCAGTCAGCAGAACAGAAAAACAAGCTTGTGGGATGTTTCCTTAAAAGACAGTAAATGCATGTAATTCAAGCATCCTTTTATGCTCGCAATCGCCTTTTCTCAGCGAGAAAATGCTGTTTTGAAGCCAAGCTTTTATTGAACAATTTCTGCACCAAACTCAAATAAAACTGTGTCTGCCTTCTTATTTAGCCTTAATCCACTCAGCAGAACATATAAATATGGTTGTGGGATGTTTCCTTAAAAGACAGTAAATGCATGTAATTCAAGCATCCTTTTATGCTCGCAATCGCCTTTTCTCAGAGAGAAAATGTTGTTTTGAAGCCAATCTTGCATTGAACAATTTCTGTACCAAACTCAAATAAAACTGTGTCTGCCTTCTTATTTAGCCTAAATCCAGTCAGGAGAGACTGAAAATAAGCTTGTGGGATGTTTCCTTAAAAGACAGTAAATGCATGTAATTCAAGCATCCTTTTATGCTCGTAATCGCCTTTTCTCAGCGAGAAAATGCTGTTTTGAAGCCAAGCTTGCATTGAACAATTTCTGCACCAAACTCAAATAAAACTGTGTCTGCCTTCTTATTTAGCCTCAATCCAGTCAGCAGAACAGAAAAACAAGCTTGTGGGATGTTTCCTTAAAAGACAGTAAATGCATGTAATTCAAGCATCCTTTTATGCTCATGAGTCGCCTTTTCTCAGCGAGAAAATGCTGTTTTGAAGCCAAGCTTGCATTGAAGAATGTCTGCACCAAACTCAAATAAAACTGTGTCTGCCTTCTTATTTAGCCTAAATCCACTCAGGAGAGACTGAAAATAAGCTTGTGGGATGTTTCCTTAAAAGACAGTAAATGCATGTAATTCAAGCATCCTTTTATGCTCCAATCGCCTTTTCTCAGCGAGAAAATGCTGTTTTAAAGCCAAGCTTGTATTGAACAATTTCTACACCAAACTCAAATAAAACTGTGTCTGCCTTCTTATTTAGCCTCAATCCACTCAGCAGAACATATAAATATGGTTGTGGGATGTTTCCTTAAAAGACAGTAAATGCATGTAATTCAAGCATCCTTTTATGCTCATAATCTCCTTTTCTCAGAGAGAAAATGCTGTTTTGAAGCCAAGCTTGCATTGAACAATTTCTGCACCAAACTCAAATAAAACTGTGTCTGCTTTCTTATTTAGCCTAAATGCACTCAGCAGAACATATAAATATGGTTGTGGGATGTTTCCTTAAAAGACAGTAAATGCATGTAATTCAAGCATCCTTTTATGCTCATAATCGCCTTTTCTCAGCGAGAAAATGCTGTTTTGAAGCTAAGCTTGTATTGAACAATTTCTGCACCAAAGTCAAATAAAACTGTGTCTACCTTCTTATTTAGCCTAAATCCAGTCAGCAGAACAGAAAAACAAGCTTGTGGGATGTTTCCTTAAAAGACAGTAAATGCATGTAAATCAAGCATCCTTTTATGCTCGCAATCGCCTTTTCTCAGCGAGAAAATGCTGTTTTGAAGCCAAGCTTGTATTGAACAATTTCTGCACCAAAGTCAAATAAAACTGTGTCTGCCTTCTTATTTAGCCTCAATCCAGTCAGCAGAACAGAAAAACAAGCTTGTGGGATGTTTCCTTAAAAGACAGTAAATGCATGTAATTCAAGCATCCTTTTATGCTCATAATCGCCTTTTCTCAGCGAGAAAATGCTGTTTTGAAGCCAAGCTTGTATTGAACAATTTCTGTACCAAACTCAAATAAAACTGTGTCTGCCTTCTTATTTAGCCTAAATCCAGTCAGCAGAACAGAAAAACAAGCTTGTGGGATGTTTCCTTAAAAGACAGTAAATGCATGTAAATCAAGCATCCTTTTATGCTTTGCAATCGCCTTTTCTCAGCGAGAAAATGCTGTTTTGAAGCCAAGCTTGTATTGAACAATTTCTGCACCAAACTCAAATAAAACTGTGTCTGCCTTCTTATTTAGCCTAAATCCACTCAGGAGAGACTGAAAATAAGCTTGTGGGATGTTTCCTTAAAAGACAGTAAATGCATGTAATTCAAGCATCCTTTTATGCTCATAATCGCCTTTTCTCAGCGAGAAAATGCTGTTTTGAAGCCAAGCTTGTATTGAACAATTTCTACACCAAACTCAAATAAAACTGTGTCTGCCTTCTTATTTAGCCTCAATCCAGTCAGCAGAACAGAAAAACAAGCTTGTGGATGTTTCCTTAAAAGACAGTAAATGCATGTAATTCAAGCATCCTTTTATGCTATAATCGCCTTTTCTCAGCGAGAAAATGCTGTTTTGAAGCCAAGCTTTTATTGAACAATTTCTGCACCAAACTCAAATAAAACTGTGTCTGCCTTCTTATTTAGCCTTAATCCACTCAGCAGAACATATAAATATGGTTGTGGATGTTTCCTTAAAAGACAGTAAATGCATGTAATTCAAGCATCCTTTTATGCTCTAATCGCCTTTTCTCAGAGAGAAAATGTTGTTTTGAAGCCAATCTTGCATTGAACAATTTCTGTACCAAACTCAAATAAAACTGTGTCTGCCTTCTTATTTAGCCTAAATCCAGTCAGGAGAGACTGAAAATAAGCTTGTGGGATGTTTCCTTAAAAGACAGTAAATGCATGTAATTCAAGCATCCTTTTATGCTCGCAATCGCCTTTTCTCAGCGAGAAAATGCTGTTTTGAAGCCAAGCTTGCATTGAACAATTTCTGCACCAAACTCAAATAAAACTGTGTCTGCCTTCTTATTTAGCCTCAATCCAGTCAGCAGAACAGAAAAACAAGCTTGTGGGATGTTTCCTTAAAAGACAGTAAATGCATGTAATTCAAGCATCCTTTTATGCTCGCAGTCGCCTTTTCTCAGCGAGAAAATGCTGTTTTGAAGCCAAGCTTGCATTGAAGAATGTCTGCACCAAACTCAAATAAAACTGTGTCTGCCTTCTTATTTAGCCTAAATCCACTCAGGAGAGACTGAAAATAAGCTTGTGGGATGTTTCCTTAAAAGACAGTAAATGCATGTAATTCAAGCATCCTTTTATGCTCGCAATCGCCTTTTCTCAGCGAGAAAATGCTGTTTTGAAGCCAAGCTTGTATTGAACAATTTCTACACCAAACTCAAATAAAACTGTGTCTGCCTTCTTATTTAGCCTCAATCCACTCAGCAGAACATATAAATATGGTTGTGGGATGTTTCCTTAAAAGACAGTAAATGCATGTAATTCAAGCATCCTTTTATGCTAATCAATCTCCTTTTCTCAGAGAGAAAATGCTGTTTTGAAGCCAAGCTTGCATTGAACAATTTCTGCACCAAACTCAAATAAAACTGTGTCTGCTTTCTTATTTAGCCTAAATGCACTCAGCAGAACATATAAATATGGTTGTGGGATGTTTCCTAAAAGACAGTAAATGCATGTAATTCAAGCATCCTTTTATGCTCGCAATCGCCTTTTCTCAGCGAGAAAATGCTGTTTTGAAGCCAAGCTTGTATTGAACAATTTCTGCACCAAAGTCAAATAAAACTGTGTCTGCCTTCTTATTTAGCCTAAATCCACTCAGGAGACACTGAAAATAAGCTTGTGGGATGTTTCCTTAAAAGACAGTAAATGCATGTAATTCAAGCATCCTTTTATGCTCATAATCGCCTTTTCTCAGCGAGAAAATGCTGTTTTGAAGCCAAGCTTGTATTGAACAATTTCTGCACCAAAGTCAAATAAAACTGTGTCTGCCTTCTTATTTAGCCTAAATCCAGTCAGCAGAACATAAAAACAAGCTTGTGGGATGTTTCCTTAAAAGACAGTAAATGCATGTAATTCAAGCATCCTTTTATGCTAATCGCCTTTTCTGAGCGAGAAAATGCTTTTTGAAGCCAAGCTTGTATTGAACAATTTCTGCACCAAACTCAAATAAAACTGTGTCTGCCTTCTTATTTAGCCTAAATCCAGTCAGGAGAGACTGAAAATAAGCTTGTGGGATGTTTCCTTAAAAGACAGTAAATGAATGTAATTCAAGCATCCTTTTATGCTCGCAATCGCCTTTTCTCAGCGAGGAAATGCTGTTTTGAAGCCAAGCTTGTATTGAACAATTTCTGCAACAAACTCAAATAAAACTGTGTCTGCCTTCTTATTTAGCCTAAATCCACTCAGGAGACACTGAAAATAAGCTTGTGGGATGTTTCCTTAAAAGAGAGTAAATGAATGTAATTCAAGCATCCTTTTATGCTCAATCGCCTTTTCTCAGCGAGAAAATGCTGTTTGAAGCCAAGCTTGTATTGAACAATTTCTGCACCAAAGTCAAATAAAACTGTGTCTGCCTTCTTATTTAGCCTAAATCCAGTCAGCAGAACATAAAAACAAGCTTGTGGGATGTTTCCTTAAAAGACAGTAAATGAATGTAATTCAAGCATCCTTTTATGCTACTTAATCGCCTTTTCTCAGCGAGAAAATGCTGTTTTGAAGCCAAGCTTGTATTGAACAATTTCTGCACCAAAGTCAAATAAAACTGTGTCTGCCTTCTTATTTAGCCTCAATCCAGTCAGCAGAACAGAAAAACAAGCTTGTGGGATGTTTCCTTAAAAGACAGTAAATGCATGTAATTCAAGCTTCCTTTTATGCTCATAATCGCCTTTTCTCAGCGAGAAAATGCTGTTTTGAAGCCAAGCTTGTATTGAACAATTTCTGTACCAAACTCAAATAAAACTGTGTCTGCCTTCTTATTTAGCCTAAATCCAGTCAGCAGAACAGAAAAACAAGCTTGTGGATGTTTCCTTAAAAGACAGTAAATGCATGTAAATCAAGCATCCTTTTATGCTCAGAATCGCCTTTTCTCAGCGAGAAAATGCTGTTTTGAAGCCAAGCTTGTATTGAACAATTTCTGCACCAAACTCAAATAAAACTGTGTCTGCCTTCTTATTTAGCCTAAATCCAGTCAGGAGAGACTGAAAATAAGCTTGTGGGATGTTTCCTTAAAAGACAGTAAATGAATGTAATTCAAGCATCCTTTTATGCTCGCAATCGCCTTTTCTCAGCGAGAAAATGCTGTTTTGAAGCCAAGCTTGCATTGAACAATTTCTGCACCAAAGTCAAATAAAACTGTGTCTGCCTTCTTATTTAGCCTTAATCCAGTCAGCAGAACATATAAATATGGTTGTGGGATGTTTTCTCTAAAAGACAGTAAATGCATGTAATTCAAGCATCCTTTTATGCTCGCAATCGCCTTTTCTCAGCGAGAAAATGCTGTTTTGAAGCCAAGCTTGCATTGAACAATTTCTGCACCAAACTCAAATAAAACTGTGTCTGCCTTCTTATTTAGCCTAAATCCAGTCAGGAGAGACTGAAAATAAGCCTGTGGGATGTTTCCTTAAAAGACAGTAAATGCATGTAATTCAAGCATCCTTTTATGCTCGCAATCGCCTTTTCTCAGCGAGAACATGCTGGTTTGAAGCCAAGCTTGTATTGAACAATTTCTGCACCAAAGTCAAATAAAACTGTGTCTGCCTTTTTATTTAGCCTAAATCCAGTCAGCAGAACATATAAATATGGTTGTGGGATGTTTCCTTAAAAGACAGTAAATGCATGTAATTCAAGCATCCTTTTATGCTCTCAATCGCCTTTTTCTCAGCGAGCAAATGTTGTTTTGAAGCCAATCTTGCATTGAACAATTTCTGTACCAAACTCAAATAAAACTGTGTCTGCCTTCTTATTTAGCCTAAATCCAGTCAGGAGAGACTGAAAATAAGCTTGTGGGATGTTTCCTTAAAAGACAGTAAATGCATGTAATTCAAGCATCCTTTTATCTTAATCGCCTTTTCTCAGCGAGAAAATGCTGTTTTGAAGCCAAGCTTGTATTGAACAATTTCTACACCAAACTCAAATAAAACTGTGTCTGCCTTCTTATTTAGCCTAAATCCACTCAGGAGAGACTGAAAATAAGCTTGTGGGATGTTTCCTTAAAAGACAGTAAATGCATGTAATTCAAGCATCCTTTTATGCTCTTAATCGCCTTTTCTCAGCGAGAAAATGCTGTTTTGAAGCCAAGCTTGTATTGAACAATTTCTGCACCAAACTCAAATAAAACTGTGTCTGCCTTCTTATTTAGCCTCAATCCAGTCAGCAGAACAGAAAAACAAGCTTGTGGGATGTTTCCTTAAAAGACAGTAAATGCATGTAATTCAAGCATCCTTTTATGCTCGCAATCGCCTTTTCTGAGCGAGAAAATGCTTTTTGAAGCCAAGCTTGTATTGAACAATTTCTGCACCAAAGTCAAATAAAACTGTGTCTGCCTTCTTATTTAGCCTAAATCCAATCAGGAGAGACTGAAAACAAGATTGTGGATGTTTCCTTAAAAGACAGTAAATGCATGTAATTCAAGCATCCTTTTATGCTCATAATCGCCTTTTCTCAGCGAGAAAATGCTGTTTTGAAGCTAAGCTTGTATTGAACAATTTCTGCACCAAAGTCAAATAAAACTGTGTCTACCTTCTTATTTAGCCTAAATCCAGTCAGCAGAACAGAAAAACAAGCTTGTGGGATGTTTCCTTAAAAGACAGTAAATGCATGTAAATCAAGCATCCTTTTATGCTCGCAATCGCCTTTTCTCAGCGAGAAAATGCTGTTTTAAGCCAAGCTTGTATTGAACAATTTCTGCACCAAAGTCAAATAAAACTGTGTCTGCCTTCTTATTTAGCCTCAATCCAGTCAGCAGAACAGAAAAACAAGCTTGTGGGATGTTTCCTTAAAAGACAGTAAATGCATGTAATTCAAGCATCCTTTTATGCTCTTAATCGCCTTTTCTCAGCGAGAAAATGCTGTTTTGAAGCCAAGCTTGTATTGAACAATTTCTGTACCAAACTCAAATAAAACTGTGTCTGCCTTCTTATTTAGCCTAAATCCAGTCAGCAGAACAGAAAAACAAGCTTGTGGGATGTTTCCTTAAAAGACAGTAAATGCATGTAAATCAAGCATCCTTTTATGCTCTGAATCGCCTTTTCTCAGCGAGAAAATGCTGTTTTGAAGCCAAGCTTGTATTGAACAATTTCTGCACCAAACTCAAATAAAACTGTGTCTGCCTTCTTATTTAGCCTAAATCCACTCAGGAGAGACTGAAAATAAGCTTGTGGGATGTTTCCTTAAAAGACAGTAAATGCATGTAATTCAAGCATCCTTTTATGCTCATAATCGCCTTTTCTCAGCGAGAAAATGCTGTTTTGAAGCCAAGCTTGTATTGAACAATTTCTACACCAAACTCAAATAAAACTGTGTCTGCCTTCTTATTTAGCCTCAATCCAGTCAGCAGAACAGAAAAACAAGCTTGTGGGATGTTTCCTTAAAAGACAGTAAATGCATGTAATTCAAGCATCCTTTTATGCTCATAATCGCCTTTTCTCAGCGAGAAAATGCTGTTTTGAAGCCAAGCTTTTATTGAACAATTTCTGCACCAAACTCAAATAAAACTGTGTCTGCCTTCTTATTTAGCCTTAATCCACTCAGCAGAACATATAAATATGGTTGTGGGATGTTTCCTTAAAAGACAGTAAATGCATGTAATTCAAGCATCCTTTTATGCTTAATCGCCTTTTCTCAGAGAGAAAATGTTGTTTTGAAGCCAATCTTGCATTGAACAATTTCTGTACCAAACTCAAATAAAACTGTGTCTGCCTTCTTATTTAGCCTAAATCCAGTCAGGAGAGACTGAAAATAAGCTTGTGGGATGTTTCCTTAAAAGACAGTAAATGCATGTAATTCAAGCATCCTTTTATGCTCGTCAATCGCCTTTTCTCAGCGAGAAAATGCTGTTTTGAAGCCAAGCTTGCATTGAACAATTTCTGCACCAAACTCAAATAAAACTGTGTCTGCCTTCTTATTTAGCCTCAATCCAGTCAGCAGAACAGAAAAACAAGCTTGTGGGATGTTTCCTTAAAAGACAGTAAATGCATGTAATTCAAGCATCCTTTTATGCTGAGTCGCCTTTTCTCAGCGAGAAAATGCTGTTTTGAAGCCAAGCTTGCATTGAAGAATGTCTGCACCAAACTCAAATAAAACTGTGTCTGCCTTCTTATTTAGCCTAAATCCACTCAGGAGAGACTGAAAATAAGCTTGTGGGATGTTTCCTTAAAAGACAGTAAATGCATGTAATTCAAGCATCCTTTTATGCTCGCAATCGCCTTTTCTCAGCGAGAAAATGCTGTTTTGAAGCCAAGCTTGTATTGAACAATTTCTACACCAAACTCAAATAAAACTGTGTCTGCCTTCTTATTTAGCCTCAATCCACTCAGCAGAACATATAAATATGGTTGTGGGATGTTTCCTTAAAAGACAGTAAATGCATGTAATTCAAGCATCCTTTTATGCTCGCAATCTCCTTTTCTCAGAGAGAAAATGCTGTTTTGAAGCCAAGCTTGCATTGAACAATTTCTGCACCAAACTCAAATAAAACTGTGTCTGCCTTCTTATTTAGCCTAAATGCACTCAGCAGAACATATAAATATGGTTGTGGGATGTTTCCTTAAAAGACAGTAAATGCATGTAATTCAAGCATCCTTTTATGCTCATAATCGCCTTTTCTCAGCGAGAAAATGCTGTTTTGAAGCCAAGCTTGTATTGAACAATTTCTGCACCAAAGTCAAATAAAACTGTGTCTGCCTTCTTATTTAGCCTAAATCCACTCAGGAGACACTGAAAATAAGCTTGTGGGATGTTTCCTTAAAAGACAGTAAATGCATGTAATTCAAGCATCCTTTTATGCTCATAATCGCCTTTTCTCAGCGAGAAAATGCTGTTTTGAAGCCAAGCTTGTATTGAACAATTTCTGCACCAAAGTCAAATAAAACTGTGTCTGCCTTCTTATTTAGCCTAAATCCAGTCAGCAGAACATAAAAACAAGCTTGTGGGATGTTTCCTTAAAAGACAGTAAATGCATGTAATTCAAGCATCCTTTTATGCTCTTAATCGCCTTTTCTGAGCGAGAAAATGCTTTTTGAAGCCAAGCTTGTATTGAACAATTTCTGCACCAAACTCAAATAAAACTGTGTCTGCCTTCTTATTTAGCCTAAATCCAGTCAGGAGAGACTGAAAATAAGCTTGTGGGATGTTTCCTTAAAAGACAGTAAATGAATGTAATTCAAGCATCCTTTTATGCTCGCAATCGCCTTTTCTCAGCGAGAACATGCTGGTTTGAAGCCAAGCTTGTATTGAACAATTTCTGCACCAAACTCAAATAAAACTGTGTCTGCCTTCTTATTTAGCCTCAATCCAGTCAGCAGAACATAAAAACAAGCTTGTGGGATGTTTCCTTAAAAGACAGTAAATGAATGTAATTCAAGCATCCTTTTATGCTCGAATCGCTTTTCTCAGCGAGAAAATGGTGTTTTGAAGCCAAGCTTGTATTGAACAATTTCTGCACCAAAGTCAAATAAAACTGTGTCTGCCTTTTTATTTAGCCTAAATCCAGTCAGCAGAACATATAAATATGGTTGTGGGATGTTTCCTTAAAAGACAGTAAATGCATGTAATTCAAGCATCCTTTATGCTCTCAATCGCCTTTTCTCAGCGAGCAAATGCTGTTTTGAAGCCAATCTTGCATTGAACAATTTCTGTACCAAACTCAAATAAAACTGTGTCTGCCTTCTTATTTAGCCTAAATCCAGTCAGGAGAGACTGAAAAAAATAAGCTTGTGGGATGTTTCCTTAAAAGACAGTAAATGCATGTAATTCAAGCATCCTTTTATGCTCGCAATCGCTTTTCTCAGCGAGAAAATGCTGTTTTGAAGCCAAGCTTGCATTGAACAATTTCTGCACCAAACTCAAATAAAACTGTGTCTGCCTTCTTATTTAGCCTCAATCCAGTCAGCAGAACAGAAAAACAAGCTTGTGGGATGTTTCCTTAAAAGACAGTAAATGCATGTAATTCAAGCATCCTTTTATGCTCGCAGTCGTCTTTTCTCAGCAAGAAAATGCTGTTTGAAGCCAAGCTTGCATTGAACAATTTCTGCACCAAACTCAAATAAAACTGTGTCTGCCTTCTTATTTAGCCTAAATCCACTCAGGAGAGACTGAAAATAAGCTTGTGGGATGTTTCCTTAAAAGACAGTAAATGCATGTAATTCAAGCATCCTTTTATGCTCTTAATCGCCTTTTCTCAGCGAGAAAATGCTGTTTTGAAGCCAAGCTTGTATTGAACAATTTCTACACCAAACTCAAATAAAACTGTGTCTGCCTTCTTATTTAGCCTTAATCCACTCAGCAGAACATATAAATATGGTTGTGGGATGTTTCCTTAAAAGACAGTAAATGCATGTAATTCAAGCATCCTTTTATGCTCGCAATCGCCTTTTCTCAGAGAGAAAATGCTGTTTTGAAGCCAAGCTTGTATTGAACAATTTCTGCACCAAACTCAAATAAAACTGTGTCTGCCTTCTTATTTAGCCTAAATCCAGTCAGGAGAGACTGAAAATAAGCTTGTGGGATGTTTCCTTAAAAGACAGTAAATGAATGTAATTCAAGCATCCTTTTATGCTCGCAATCGCCTTTTCTCAGCGAGGAAATGCTGTTTTGAAGCCAAGCTTGTATTGAACAATTTCTGCACCAAACTCAAATAAAACTGTGTCTGCCTTCTTATTTAGCCTAAATCCAGTCAGGAGAGACTGAAAATAAGCTTGTGGGATGTTTCCTTAAAAGAGAGTAAATGAATGTAATTCAAGCATCCTTTTATGCTCTTAATCGCCTTTTCTCAGCGAGAAAATGCTGTTTTGAAGCCAAGCTTGCATTGAACAATTTCTGCACCAAACTCAAATAAAACTGTGTCTGCCTTCTTATTTAGCCTCAATCCAGTCAGCAGAACAGAAAAACAAGCTTGTGGGATGTTTCCTTAAAAGACAGTAAATGCATGTAATTCAAGCATCCTTTTATGTTCATGAGTCGCCTTTTCTCAGCGAGAAAATGCTGTTTTGAAGCCAAGCTCGTATTGAACAATTTCTGCACCAAACTCAAATAAAACTGTGTCTGCCTTCTTATTTAGCCTAAATCCAGTCAGGAGAGACTGAAAATAAGCTTGTGGGATGTTTCCTTAAAAGACAGTAAATGAATGTAATTCAAGCATCCTTTTATGCTCGCAATCGCCTTTTCTCAGCGAGGAAATGCTGTTTTGAAGCCAAGCTTGTATTGAACAATTTCTGCACCAAACTCAAATAAAACTGTGTCTGCCTTCTTATTTAGCCTAAATCCAGTCAGGAGAGACTGAAAATAAGCTTGTGGGATGTTTCCTTAAAAGAGAGTAAATGCATGTAATTCAAGCATCCTTTTATGCTCGCAATCGCCTTTTCTCAGCGAGAAAATGCTGTTTTGAAGCCAAGCTTGTATTGAACAATTTCTGCACCAAAGTCAAATAAAACTGTGTCTGCCTTCTTATTTAGCCTAAATCCAGTCAGCAGAACATAAAAACAAGCTTGTGGGATGTTTCCTTAAAAGACAGTAAATGCATGTAATTCAAGCATCCTTTTATGCTAATCGCCTTTTCTCAGCGAGAAAATGCTGTTTTGAAGCCAAGCTTGTATTGAACAATTTCTGCACCAAAGTCAAATAAAACTGTGTCTGCCTTCTTATTTAGCCTCAATCCAGTCAGCAGAACAGAAAAACAAGCTTGTGGGATGTTTCCTTAAAAGACAGTAAATGCATGTAATTCAAGCATCCTTTTATGCTCGTAATCGCCTTTTCTCAGCGAGAAAATGCTGTTTTGAAGCCAAGCTTGTATTGAACAATTTCTACACCAAACTCAAATAAAACTGTGTCTGCCTTCTTATTTAGCCTTAATCCACTCAGCAGAACATATAAATATGGTTGTGGGATGTTTCCTTAAAAGACAGTAAATGCATGTAATTCAAGCATCCTTTTATGCTCACTTAATCGCCTTTTCTCAGAGAGAAAATGCTGTTTTGAAGCCAAGCTTGTATTGAACAATTTCTGCACCAAACTCAAATAAAACTGTGTCTGCCTTCTTATTTAGCCTAAATCCAGTCAGGAGAGACTGAAAATAAGCTTGTGGGATGTTTCCTTAAAAGACAGTAAATGAATGTAATTCAAGCATCCTTTTATGCGCGCAATCGCCTTTTCTCAGCGAGGAAGTGCTGTTTTGAAGCCAAGCTTGTATTGAACAATTTCTGCACCAAAGTCAAATAAAACTGTGTCTGCCTTTTTATTTAGCCTAAATCCAGTCAGGAGAGACTGAAAATAAGCTTGTGGGATGTTTCCTTAAAAGACAGTAAATGAATGTAAATCAAGCATCCTTTTATGCTCGCAATCGCCTTTTCTCAGAGAAAATGCTGTTTTGAAGCCAAGCTTGTATTGAACAATTTCTGCACCAAAGTCAAATAAAACTGTGTCTGCCTTCTTATTTAGCCTAAATCCAGTCAGCAGAACATAAAAACAAGCTTGTGGGATGTTTCCTTAAAAGACAGTAAATGCATGTAATTCAAGCATCCTTTTATGCTCTTAATCGCCTTTTCTCAGCGAGAAAATGCTGTTTTGAAGCCAAGCTTGTATTGAACAATTTCTGTACCAAACTCAAATAAAACTGTGTCTGCCTTCTTATTTAGCCTAAATCCAGTCAGCAGAACATAAAAACAAGCTTGTGGGATGTTTCCTTAAAAGACAGTAAATGCATGTAAATCAAGCATCCTTTTATGCTCTGTAATCGCCTTTTCTCAGCGAGAAAATGCTGTTTTGAAGCCAAGCTTGTATTGAACAATTTCTGCACCAAACTCAAATAAAACTGTGTCTGCCTTCTTATTTAGCCTAAATCCAGTCAGGAGAGACTGAAAATAAGCTTGTGGGATGTTTCCTTAAAAGACAGTAAATGAATGTAATTCAAGCATCCTTTTATGCTCTGTAATCGCTTTTCTCAGCGAGAAAATGCTGTTTTGAAGCCAAGCTTGTATTGAACAATTTCTGCACCAAAGTCAAATAAAACTGTGTCTGCCTTTTTATTTAGCCTAAATCCAGTCAGCAGAACATATAAATATGGTTGTGGGATGTTTCCTTAAAAGACAGTAAATGCATGTAATTCAAGCATCCTTTTATGCTCGCAATCGCCTTTTCTCAGCGAGCAAATGCTGTTTTGAAGCCAATCTTGCATTGAACAATTTCTGTACCAAACTCAAATAAAACTGTGTCTGCCTTCTTATTTAGCCTAAATCCAGTCAGGAGAGACTGAAAATAAGCTTGTGGGATGTTTACTTAAAAGACAGTAAATGCATGTAATTCAAGCATCCTTTTATGCTCATAATCGCCTTTTCTCAGCGAGAAAATGCTTTTTGAAGCCAAGCTTGTATTGAACAATTTCTGCACCAAAGTCAAATAAAACTGTGTCTGCCTTCTTATTTAGCCTAAATCCAATCAGGAGAGACTGAAAATAAGCTTGTGGGATGTTTTCTTAAAAGACAGTAAATGCATGTAATTCAAGCATCCTTTTATGCTCGTAATCGCCTTTTCTCAGCGAGAACATGCTGGTTTGAAGCCAAGCTTGTATTGAACAATTTCTGCACCAAACTCAAATAAAACTGTGTCTGCCTTCTTATTTAGCCTCAATCCAGTCAGCAGAACATATAAATATGGTTGTGGGATGTTTCCTTAAAAGACAGTAAATGCATGTAATTCAAGCATCCTTTTATGCTCATAATCGCCTTTTCTCAGCGAGAAAATGGTGTTTTGAAGCCAAGCTTATATTTAACAATTTCTGCACCAAAGTCAAATAAAACTGTGTCTGCCTTTTTATTTAGCCTAAATCCAGTCAGCAGAACATATAAATATGGTTGTGGGATGTTTCCTTAAAAGACAGTAAATGCATGTAATTCAAGCATCCTTTTATGCTCTCAATCGCCTTTTCTCAGCGAGCAAATGCTGTTTTGAAGCCAATCTTGCATTGAACAATTTCTGTACCAAACTCAAATAAAACTGTGTCTGCCTTCTTATTTAGCCTAAATCCAGTCAGAGAGACTGAAAATAAGCTTGTGGGATGTTTCCTTAAAAGACAGTAAATGCATGTAATTCAAGCATCCTTTTATGTTTCAATCGCCTTTTCTCAGCGAGAAAATGCTGTTTTAAAGCCAAGCTTGCATTGAACAATTTCTGCACCAAAGTCAAATAAAACTGTGTCTGCCTTCTTATTTAGCCTCAATCCAGTAAGCAGAACATAAAAACAAGCTTGTGGGGTGTTTCCTTAAAAGACAGTAAATGCATGTAAATCAAGCATCCTTTTATGCTGCATAATCGCCTTTTCTCAGCGAGAAAATGCTGTTTTGAAGCCAAGCTTGTATTGAACAATTTCTGCACCAAACTCAAATAAAACTGTGTCTGCCTTCTTATTTAGCCTAAATCCACTCAGGAGAGACTGAAAATAAGCTTGTGGGATGTTTCCTTAAAAGACAGTAAATGCATGTAATTCAAGCATCCTTTTATGCTCGCAATCGCCTTTTCTCAGCGAGCAAATGCTGTTTTGAAGCCAATCTTGCATTGAACAATTTCTGTACCAAACTCAAATAAAACTGTGTCTGCCTTCTTATTTAGCCTAAATCCAGTCAGGAGAGACTGAAAATAAGCTTGTGGGATGTTTCCTTAAAAGACAGTAAATGAATGTAATTCAAGCATCCTTTTATGCTTTGAGTCGCCTTTTCTCAGCGAGAAAATGCTGTTTTGAAGCCAAGCTTGTATTGAACAATTTCTGCACCAAAGTCAAATAAAACTGTGTCTGCCTTCTTATTTAGCCTAAATCCAATCAGGAGAGACTGAAAATAAGCTTGTGGGATGTTTTCTTAAAAGACAGTAAATGCATGTAATTCAAGCATCCTTTTATGCTCTTAATCGCCTTTTCTCAGCTAGAACATGCTGGTTTGAAGCCAAGCTTGTATTGAACAATTTCTGCACCAAACTCAAATAAAACTGTGTCTGCCTTCTTATTTAGCCTCAATCCAGTCAGCAGAACATAAAAACAAGCTTGTGGAATGTTTCCTTAAAAGACAGTAAATGCATGTAATTCAAGCATCCTTTTATGTCATAATCGCCTTTTCTCAGCGAGAAAATGGTGTTTTGAAGCCAAGCTTATATTTAACAATTTCTGCACCAAAGTCAAATAAAACTGTGTCTGCCTTTTTATTTAGCCTAAATCCAGTCAGCAGAACATATAAATATGGTTGTGGGATGTTTCCTTAAAAGACAGTAAATGCATGTAATTCAAGCATCCTTTTATGCTCTCAATCGCCTTTTCTCAGCGAGCAAATGCTGTTTGAAGCCAATCTTGCATTGAACAATTTCTGTACCAAACTCAAATAAAACTGTGTCTGCCTTCTTATTTAGCCTAAATCCAGTCAGGAGAGACTGAAAATAAGCTTGTGGGATGTTTCCTTAAAAGACAGTAAATGCATGTAATTCAAGCATCCTTTTATGCTCAATCGCCTTTTCTCAGCGAGAAAATGCTGTTTTGAAGCCAAGCTTGCATTGAACAATTTCTGCACCAAAGTCAAATAAAACTGTGTCTGCCTTCTTATTTAGCCTCAATCCAGTAAGCAGAACATAAAAACAAGCTTGTGGGGTGTTTCCTTAAAAGACAGTAAATGCATGTAAATCAAGCATCCTTTTTATGTAATCGCCTTTTCTCAGCGAGAAAATGCTGTTTTGAAGCCAAGCTTGTATTGAACAATTTCTGCACCAAACTCAAATAAAACTGTGTCTGCCTTCTTATTTAGCCTAAATCCACTCAGGAGAGACTGAAAATAAGCTTGTGGGATGTTTCCTTAAAAGACAGTAAATGCATGTAATTCAAGCATCCTTTTATGCTCTAATCGCCTTTTCTCAGCGAGCAAATGCTGTTTTGAAGCCAATCTTGCATTGAACAATTTCTGTACCAAACTCAAATAAAACTGTGTCTGCCTTCTTATTTAGCCTAAATCCAGTCAGGAGAGACTGAAAATAAGCTTGTGGGATGTTTCCTTAAAAGACAGTAAATGAATGTAATTCAAGCATCCTTTTATGTTGCAGTCGCCTTTTCTCAGCGAGAAAATGCTGTTTTGAAGCCAAGCTTGTATTGAACAATTTCTGCACCAAAGTCAAATAAAACTGTGTCTGCCTTCTTATTTAGCCTAAATCCAATCAGGAGAGACTGAAAATAAGCTTGTGGGATGTTTTCTTAAAAGACAGTAAATGCATGTAATTCAAGCATCCTTTTATGCTCGCAATCGCCTTTTCTCAGCTAGAACATGCTGGTTTGAAGCCAAGCTTGTATTGAACAATTTCTGCACCAAACTCAAATAAAACTGTGTCTGCCTTCTTATTTAGCCTCAATCCAGTCAGCAGAACATAAAAACAAGCTTGTGGAATGTTTCCTTAAAAGACAGTAAATGCATGTAATTCAAGCATCCTTTTATGCTCAGAATCGCCTTTTCTCAGCGAGAAAATGGTGTTTTGAAGCCAAGCTTATATTTAACAATTTCTGCACCAAAGTCAAATAAAACTGTGTCTGCCTTTTTATTTAGCCTAAATCCAGTCAGCAGAACATATAAATATGGTTGTGGGATGTTTCCTTAAAAGACAGTAAATGCATGTAATTCAAGCATCCTTTTATGCTCTCAATCGCCTTTTCTCAGCGAGCAAATGCTGTTTTGAAGCCAATCTTGCATTGAACAATTTCTGTACCAAACTCAAATAAAACTGTGTCTGCCTTCTTATTTAGCCTAAATCCAGTCAGGAGAGACTGAAAATAAGCTTGTGGGATGTTTCCTTAAAAGACAGTAAATGCATGTAATTCAAGCATCCTTTTATGCTGCAATCGCCTTTTCTCAGCGAGAAAATGCTGTTTTGAAGCCAAGCTTGCATTGAACAATTTCTGCACCAAACTCAAATAAAACTGTGTCTGCCTTCTTATTTAGCCTCAATCCAGTCAGCAGAAAAGAAAAACAAGCTTGTGGGATGTTTCCTTAAAAGACAGTAAATGCATGTAATTCAAGCATCCTTTTATGCTCAGCAATCGCCTTTTCTCAGCGAGAAAATGCTGTTTTGAAGCCAAGCTTTTATTGAACAATTTCTGCACCAAACTCAAATAAAACTGTGTCTGCCTTCTTATTTAGCCTTAATCCACTCAGCAGAACATATAAATATGGTTGTGGGATGTTTCCTTAAAAGACAGTAAATGCATGTAATTCAAGCATCCTTTTATGCTTTAATCGCCTTTTCTCAGAGAGAAAATGCTGTTTTGAAGCCAAGCTTGTATTGAACAATTTCTGCACTAAACTCAAATAAAACTGTGTCTGCCTTCTTATTTAGCCTAAATCCAGTCAGGAGAGACTGAAAATAAGCCTGTGGGATGTTTCCTTAAAAGACAGTAAATGCATGTAATTCAAGCATCCTTTTATGCTCGCAATCGCCTTTTCTCAGCGAGAACATGCTGGTTTGAAGCCAAGCTTGTATTGAACAATTTCTGCACCAAAGTCAAATAAAACTGTGTCTGCCTTCTTATTTAGCCTCAATCCAGTAAGCAGAACATAAAAACAAGCTTGTGGGATGTTTCCTTAAAAGACAGTAAATGCATGTAATTCAAGCATCCTTTTATGCTCGTAATCGCCTTTTCTCAGCGAGAAAATGGTGTTTTGAAGCCAAGCTTGCATTGAACAATTTCTGCACCAAACTCAAATAAAACTGTGTCTGCCTTCTTATTTAGCCTAAATCCACTCAGCAGAACATATAAATATGGTTGTGGGATGTTTCCTTAAAAGACAGTAAATGCATGTAATTCAAGCATCCTTTTATGCTCGCAATCGCCTTTTCTCAGCGAGAAAATGCTGTTTTGAAGCCAAGCTTGTATTGAACAATTTCTGCACCAAAGTCAAATAAAACTGTGTCTGCCTTCTTATTTAGCCTAAATCCAGTCAGCAGAACATAAAAACAAGCTTGTGGGATGTTTCCTTAAAAGACAGTAAATGCATGTAATTCAAGCATCCTTTTATGCTCGTAATCGCCTTTTCTGAGCGAGAAAATGCTTTTTTGAAGCCAAGCTTGTATTGAACAATTTCTGCACCAAAGTCAAATAAAACTGTGTCTGCCTTCTTATTTAGCCTAAATCCAGTCAGTAGAACAGAAAACAAGCTTGTGGGATGTTTCCTTAAAAGACAGTAAATGCATGTAATTCAAGAATCCTTTTATGTTGCAATCGCCTTTTCTCAGCGAGAAAATGCTGTTTTGAAGCCAAGCTTGTATTGAACAATTTCTTCACCAAAGTCAAATAAAACTGTGTCTGCCTTCTTATTTAGCCTAAATCCAGTCAGCAGAACATAAAAACAAGTTTGTGGATGTTTCCTTAAAAGACAGAAAATGCATGTAATTCAAGCATCCTTTTATGCTGTAATCGCCTTTCTCAGCGAGAAAATGCTGTTTTGAAGCCAAGCTTGTATTGAACAATTTCTGTACCAAACTCAAATAAAACTGTGTCTGCCTTCTTATTTAGCCTAAATCCAGTCAGCAGAACAGAAAACAAGCTTGTGGGATGTTTCCTTAAAAGACAGTAAATGCATGTAATTCAAGCATCCTTTTATAGCTGCAATCGCCTTTTCTCAGCGAGAAAATGCTGTTTTGAAGCCAAGCTTGTATTGAACAATTTCTGCACCAAACTCAAATAAAACTGTGTCTGCCTTCTTATTTAGCCTAAATCCAGTCAGGAGAGACTGAAAATAAGCTTTTGGGATGTTTCCTTAAAAGACAGTAAATGAATGTAATTCAAGCATCCTTTTATGCTGCAATCGCCTTTTCTCAGCGAGAAAATGCTGTTTTTGAAGCCAAGCTTGTATTGAACAATTTCTGCACCAAAGTCAAATAAAACTGTGTCTGCCTTCTTATTTAGCCTAAATCCAGTCAGCAGAACATAAAAACAAGCTTGTGGGATGTTTCCTTAAAAGACAGTAAATGCATGTAATTCAAGCATCCTTTTATGTCGCAATCGCCTTTTCTCAGCGAGAAAATGCTGTTTTGAAGCCAAGCTTGTATTTAACAATTTCTGCACCAAAGTCAAATAAAACTGTGTCTGCCTTTTATTTAGCCTAAATCCAGTCAGCAGAACATATAAATATGGTTGTGGGATGTTTCCTTAAAAGACAGTAAATGCATGTAATTCAAGCATCCTTTTATGCTCTCAATCGCCTTTTCTCAGCGAGCAAATGCTGTTTTGAAGCCAATCTTGCATTGAACAATTTCTGTACCAAACTCAAATAAAACTGTGTCTGCCTTCTTATTTAGCCTAAATCCAGTCAGGAGAGACTGAAAATAAGCTTGTGGATGTTTCCTTAAAAGACAGTAAATGCATGTAATTCAAGCATCCTTTTATGCTCATAATCGCCTTTTCTCAGCGAGAAAATGCTGTTTTGAAGCCAAGCTTGCATTGAACAATTTCTGCACCAAACTCAAATAAAACTGTGTCTGCCTTCTTATTTAGCCTCAATCCAGTCAGCAGAAAAGAAAAACAAGCTTGTGGGATGTTTCCTTAAAAGACAGTAAATGCATGTAATTCAAGCATCCTTTTATGCTCGCAATCGCCTTTTCTCAGCGAGAAAATGGTGTTTTGAAGCCAAGCTTTTATTGAACAATTTCTGCACCAAACTCAAATAAAACTGTGTCTGCCTTCTTATTTAGCCTTAATCCACTCAGCAGAACATATAAATATGGTTGTGGGATGTTTCCTTAAAAGACAGTAAATGCATGTAATTCAAGCATCCTTTTATGCTCGCAATCGCCTTTTCTCAGAGAGAAAATGCTGTTTTGAAGCCAAGCTTGTATTGAACAATTTCTGCACTAAACTCAAATAAAACTGTGTCTGCCTTCTTATTTAGCCTAAATCCAGTCAGGAGAGACTGAAAATAAGCCTGTGGGATGTTTCCTTAAAAGACAGTAAATGCATGTAATTCAAGCATCCTTTTATGCTCATAATCGCCTTTTCTCAGCGAGAACATGCTGGTTTGAAGCCAAGCTTGTATTGAACAATTTCTGCACCAAAGTCAAATAAAACTGTGTCTGCCTTCTTATTTAGCCTCAATCCAGTAAGCAGAACAT
>JAUPFM010000097.1:0-124120 GCA_033026295.1 Channa striata
TGGTTTGATCCCCGGCTCGTCTGGTCACGTGTTGAAGTGTCATTAAGCAAGACATTGATACCCCACTTAGCTGCTATGTAAGTGCATGAGCAATATTTGCCATTTTCTTAGTTGGGGGACATGTTCCTGACCACCTGTGGCAATTATGTACTTGATTCAGACCCAGTTCACAAGTTTTGGAGCTGATGAAGACTAACATGAAATGTTCCCTAAAAAGGTTCTTCATTGCTAAAAGATTATGACGGTTAGAACCAAGATATGACTCCTCATCTCAGGAGATTCAGAAAAAGGACAAAGTTCAGTTTAAAATTCTTACCTTCCATCGGCAGGTTTAAAGTTAATAATTTGAACCTTAGACCTGTCACTCTTCATGGAGACACAGCTGGGTTCAGCAGAGTCTGGTCTCTGCTTCTTCATCCTGATCCAAGCAAACCGGAGACAAATGAAAAGTGGTTTGAAGTTGAAACCAGATGAATTGTGATCAGACTGTCAGCAGCTGAAATGTTGAAGCAGATAGAAACTCAGTAAGAAGACAGTGGATGAGGAACGTTCTCCTGTTCATCAACATGGAATGTGATGAAAGATCCTGTCTCATCTTAGTTGTTAGTGGACTAATCAGTGGTTGGCTCTTTGTGAACTAAGACAGTTAGTGGTTCAGGATTAGTTCTTCTAAGCTGTTACTGAGGAGCTGAGAGGCAGATGTGACAGTGAGTGTGAATAATGATGGTGGACGGATTTGATGTGGACAGTTAGAGATCCTCATCTCACCTCTGGTCTTTGGTCTGTCTTTCATGTCCCCACACAGAGTGGTTTTAGAGGAGGGACTCCGTCCTCTGTGTCCTCACACTGATTCATAGCAGAGTCCAAACCTGCTGGGAGACACGAGCTCAGTCTTTCCAGCAACAACACTGACAATGTTTCCTTGAAGCTGCTCAGCTGCTGAATTCACATCCAGTCACAGAGACTTTGGAGCTTCAGCTGGAAACACAGAGAAGATCAGAGACAAATGAACAACATCAGGTTTTATTCAACATCCTTCACTCACTCATCATGTAGCAGATCTACTGGATGATAAAGAGCTGAATCTGACTGTGAACTAGAAGTTAAATCCACAAATCAATGTGTAACAAAGGAAACAAAGGAGGCAGCAGGAAATAAAACCAACGATCAAACAGATCAAACAGAGCTGACGTCTGATTGGAAGCTCACACTCACAATTATTCATTATTCACACACAAGTATTTTGGTGATTTGCAGCTGAAACTGACTTTATTTGACATGTATAAACATTATCTACATGACCTGATGTGACGTGTTCCAAACAGCTAAAATGAGAAAGTCTTTGTCTAATCTAGAGTTAGAAAGACTCATTCAGGCTTTTGTCTCCTGTAGGACCAACTATTGTCAAACCCTCCTGACTGACCATCACACATTTACAGCTCAGTGAAAACACGGATTTTACACATGTTCAAATCCAAAATCCACCTCTAGTCCATCCTGAGACATTATCAGGATCCCAGCAGGTAACTACACGTGTGTGTCACCACCTGGTTCAGAGGACGGACAAACAGAAGAGGACAACACATGACATGGACCTGAAATATTTCACATGTTAGTGTGTAACATCAGTGGTGCAGTGAGTGTGTGGATGGGAGCAAAATGAGAAAATGGCTGAATCCAGGAGCGTCTCCAGCTGGAGGACGTGTCAGAAGCTGCTCTGTGTTGCCCTGGTGACGATCACTGTCTCTCCTCTGTCCTGGTCTCCTCTGTCTGTGCAGCCTAATCAGCACCTTTGCCTCCCCTTTACAGGTGCTGCTCATATACTGAGGGACTGAGGAGACCGAGAACTAGAGTCTCAGACCGGAGCAAGTAGCTGGGAATATACCGGTGCTGCTCATAGAACCAGAACGCCTCTTCAAAAGTTGATGTATTTCACTAATTCAAGAAGTGAAACTTGTAGAATGTAAACATTCATTCCACACAGACTGAGATATTTCAAGTGTTTATGTCTTAAGTTTCATGATTATAACTGACAACTAATGAAAACCCTAAATTCAGTATCTCAGAACATAAGAATATAACTTAAGACAAACTCAAAGAAAGGATCTTTAGAAATCTTGGCCAACTGAAAAGTTTGAACATGAAAAGTATGAACATGTACAGCACTCAATACTGAGTTGGACTCCATTAGTCTGTGGAACTGCTCAGGTGTTAGGAGAGTCCGGGTTGCTCTGATAGTGGCCTTCAGCTCTTCTGCATTGTTGGGTCTGACATATCTTATCCTCCTCTTCACAGTCCCCATAGATTTTCTATGAGGCTTAAGGTCAGGCCAGTTTGCTGCCAATGAAGAACAGGGATACCATGGTCCCCAAAAGATTTGGCTCTGTGTGCAGGTGCCAAGTCCTATTGGAAAATGAGATCTGCATCTCCATGAAGTTGGTCAGCAGCAGGAAGCAGGACGTGCTCTAACACGTCCTGGTATACAGCTACATTGACCTTGGACCTCAGAAAACACAGTGGAGCAACACCAGCAGATGACATGGCACCAAAACCATCACGGACTGTGGAAACTTTACACTGGACCTCAGGCAACATGGATTCTGTGCCTCTCCTCTCTTCCTCCAGACTCTGGGACCCTGAATTCCAAAGGAAATGCAACATTAACTTTCATCCGAGAACATAACTTTGGACCATTCAGCAGCAGTCCAGTCCTTTCTGTCTTTAGCCCAGATGAGACGCTTCTGACATCTTCTGTTGTTCAAGAGTGACGACAGCTTAAACCCACGTCTTGCATACTTCTGGGCATAGTGGTTCTGGAAACACGGACTCCAGCTACAGTCGCCTCTTTGTTCTCCCCCACATTTTTGAACGGGTTTGGTTTCACAGTTTTTTTCCAGGGTGCGATTATCCCTTGTGCTTGTACACATTTTTCTCCCACATCATTTCCTTCCCTTCGCTTCTCTCTCCCTTTGGACACAGAGCTCTGTGAACAGACAGCCTCTTTTGCTATGACCTTTGGTGTCTTGCCCTCCTTGTGTGAGTGTTCGTCTTTTGGACAAGTGTCAAATCAGCAGTCGTCCCCATGACTGTGTAGCCTACAGAACTAGACTGAGAGACCATTTAAAGGCCTTTGCAGATGTTTTGAGTTAATCAGCTGATTAGAGTGTGGAACAATCCTTTCTTTGTGTTGGTCGTAAGTAACAATCTAATTGTAGCATCCAGAACCACAATCCAAGACACTAAATAAATCACTAACGCTCAAACATAAACTCACAGTATTTATTTTTATTACATCAAATACAAATTATTAAAATCCTTGTCACAATCATGCAGTCAATCATACACTCTTCAATAATCCTCCGGTCAAATGACAAACGCACACGTGAGGATTAGACAAACCACCGCACACTTTGTTAGACACAGCATCCACTCCACTTGTGAACACAACCAAGAAGTTATATGTTAGTCACGGGGAGAATTGAGACAGTTGATTCCCGACGGGTTATGAGAGGGAAGTGACAAACAACACAAAACAAACAAACAAACAAACAAACAAACAAAAAAAAAAAAAAAAAAAAGGAAAAGACAGTTAGTCCGCCCTTACAAGACAAGCTCCCAGATCTTTTTGTCTACAGGACATGCAAGGCCTGGCGGACCAACTTAATGCTAAACAAACCTAACACGAGGACAACAGGAAGCAGTGCTGCAACTGCTCCAGCAACCACTGCAACACAAATAAAAACATCCGATTTTTACACTAAAAGATCAAATATTTATCTTAATCTTATTACTTAAAAAATCATGTATCCCTAATAAAACAAAGCCTGTACCTGCTACAGTCTTCCTCATACACAGAGACTCACAACTTCAGCACGTGCCCCTTAAAATGCTGTGTGGCCACACTGCAGTATCAAGGAAAACAATTAAAAATGCATTAATGCAATCAAAAACATCTTCAGTTGAATTTCTTACCAAGCACCTTGGTTTCACTTGGTTCAGCACAAGGCCAGCGTTCCTCCAGCCTCCTGTCCAAAGTACCACCTCCCCAAAACACACCTGACTCCTTTATCTGCTCTCCCTCCAACCAACGAGCAGGAAGCAGGGAGATCAACAGGTGGCACCGATTACATAATGTTCTGAGATACTGAATTTGGGGTTTTCATTATTGTCAGTTATGGTCATCAAACTTTAAAGACATAAACCTTGAAATATCTCAGTCTGTGTGGAATGAATGTTTACGTTCTACAAGTTTCTCTTCTTGAATCAGTGAAATCCATCAACTTTTTGAAGAGGTTCTGGTTCTATGAGCAGCACCGGTACATTCCCCAGCTACTTGCTCCGGTCTGTGACTCTAGTTCTCGGTCTCCTCAGTCCCTTTGATCAAAGACAAATCCACTGATTCAACTGAAGAACCGTCCGGACCAAAAACCCGGTGCTCGCTTCGCTCTTACCACAGCAACAAACACAATGAAAGTTCGGTTCCGTTCTGCACGAGTGAGCGGGTCGTCCGACAAATCCTCCTACTCCCGGGCCAAGCCACTGTCCTGCTGTAGAACCGGTCCAACGGATCCGGCTTAGCTGGGCTGGCTAGCGGCGTCCCTCGTTAGTCACCGCCCGTCCACCGTCGTCGGACTGACGAGCGCTCTGCCCCGGACAGATCCTCAGAGTTTTGGACTCCGACTTTGTCCTGGTGTCCTCACCACTCCCTGCTTCAGTCCTGGACTGTCCCCTCCCCATCACAGTCTCTGCATCCTCTGCCTCTACTTCCCTTAACAAAATAAAAGTCTAAACGACCAATGAACGTACAGACAAATATTAAACACGTGAAACTATTTGAACCCACGAATCAACATTCAGAAGCATTTTACAACAGAAAATATAGATTTGGACCCAGAACATTTATTTATTTATTACAACCTATGTAAACAAATCACCTGGTATTAAATTGATCTTTTCCATCGGGCAACATAAAAATCACAAGTCAATAAATACAAACATCAGCTAAAAATCAGAGTTTTGTTGAGAATCGTCTCATTAATATTCAGACGTCACTACGTGTGTGACAGGAAATAATGAAACATTTACACAGAGAAAAGACGTTTGTGCCACTAATTATTAATGCAGCAGTGTCACAGTGAATGATTCTTTGAATGTCCCAGTTAATACAGGAAATATAAACTGTGATCTGATTGACAATGATCATAAATCAGCTTATTACATTTACACCATTAGAACTTGTCACCAGCTGTTGTCATATTTTTGCCTTTGTAATAAATAGACGTATTTTCTGAACGTTCTTATGTCATTGCAAACTTTACACACAGACCAGGGCTGTACATAGTGTAACTTTGTCAGACCTCGCTGGAATGAAGCCCTCTGATCACAACAAGCTTCGATCTTCCGCTTGATCCAGACTTGGGGACAGGACACCAGGTCAAACTCGACCTTAGTAGGAAGTTTTCTGAAACACAGTGTCCTAAAAGTGTGAGACACATCTTCTGCCTGTCTCATTCAGAGGTTCCCCTCCACTTCATTCTATCTCTCCTTGATTCCAATCCTCTGCTGGCACCTGTCGTCACACCTGAGCTGCATCATTCATCATTCACGCTTTGATTTTTTGGTTTTCTGATTCTCATCATCTTTGCTAGTATGTCTCCCCATGTTTATGCCACTTCCTGTTCCTGACCATTCTCCGACCACCAGCCTTTTGTTAATCTTGTGTCGTTAGTAAGTCCTAGTTTGTTTGTGTAGTATTGTGCTCGTGTTAGTTCCTTACTTCATTACTTACTATAATAGGGAGTGATTTACTTTGAATTATTTAGCGTGTGAGTATTCTCCTCTTTGTAGGAGTTGATTGCGTTTAATGAAATTATTTTCTTGTTTTTTCACAATTGATAGGAGGATGAAGTACTTTGTTTTTGTACGTAAATATATTTTCCATGTATCTATACTTTAAAGTGAATCTGTACTTCTGTTATAAAATCTTTTAGCGAAAATGTTCAAAAACTTAAAACAAAATGTTTGCTCTCTGTTTTAGAGAAAACCGAGAAACGGCAGTATTATCAGCTGGGGCTGAAAATGGTCATATCCTACAACACCCAGAATTCATTGCGCTCAAACGGATTGACCCCCCCAAACTGCTGCAATTGGTCCACGGGTGCAGCCTCCTGTCGGGGCGTTTTGTTTACGTCTGGCTTACGGGAACGTCCGGGGTTCTGGTCCAACCGGTGTTGGATCGTCTGGTGATATTGGCGAGAGTCTGTGGTGGAGATGGCGACAGGAAGTGCAGGCGAATGTGGCGACGCCTGTTCAAAACTCCGCAAATATTAACATTCGCTGTTGCTACGAGTGTTTGTCTCATATGACGTTGAGACAATGTTACATTAATGGTATTCCCTTCTGAAAGTATGAAGTGATTACAAGTGTCCTACTTCTAATCTTTACTTTAGTGTTTGAGTGAATGTGCTCTGCTTCTCTCAGTCACACTGACCAGCAGTTCAATATGTGAAGCTCCTAAATGTGACTGAGATACAAACCAGACTAAAATGTTCTTATGGCAAAAACGTGAACGTCATAAAACTGCTGTGAGTAACACGAGGAAAATACAATAAAACACACACACACACTGCACATCAGACAGTAACTTAGTGTAAAACACTGTAGGGATTTATAGTTTACATTTACATTTAAACATTTGGCAGACGCTTTTATCCAAAGCAACTTACAAGTGAGGAACAAACAAGCAATAAAATCTAAGTTTAGGAGAGAAACATCAAAGTAAAGAGCTAAAGCAGGAAGTTTTTTTTTTTTTTTTTTTTAAAGAAAGAGACGATAGAGTTCTGTTTTCAGCAGTGTTTTAAATGTAGTTAGTGAGGTCGCTGAGCGCACAGAGTTTGGCAGCTCATTCCACCATCGTGGGATCACTGAGCTGAACAGTTTTCCTTGGTGTCTTCTGTGTGGCGCTGGAACTGCCAGATGTCATTCGCTGGCCAAACCCAGTCGACGGGAGGGATTGTACACCTGAATGACTGAGTTTAAGTAAGCCGGAGCTGTTGAGTTGACCACTCTGTGGGCAAGAGACAGAGCTTTGAACTTAATCCTCGCAGCCGCAGGAAGCCAGTGCAGAGATCTGAAGAGCCGAGTGACGTGAGTCCTTTTTGGCTGGTTGAAGATAAGGCGTGCTGCCACATTTTGGATCATCTGCAGGGGTTTGGTCGTGCATGCCGGTAACCCCATCAACAGCACGCGTTGCAATAATCTAGACGAGATATGATCAATGCCTGTACGATGAGTTGAGTCGTGGACTCAGAGAGGTAGGATCGATCTTGTTGATGTTGTAGAGGGCAAATCTACACGGCCTAGAGACATCCAGGCAGAGATGTCAGAGAGACAGGCAGAGATGCATGTAGTAGAGACAGTGGAGTCATCTGGCGGAAAGGACAGGAGAAGAGCTGCGTGTCATCCACATAGCAGTGATATGAAAAGCCATGTGATTGGATGATAAAGCCCAGGGAAGAAGTATAGATGGAAAAAGAAGAGGACCAAGAACAGAGCCCTGGGGTACACCAGTGGAGAGGTTTTGAGATTTAGAATCTCATAACCTCATAATCTCATAATTTCATAGTCAACTCGCCCACATTTCTTTGCATCTAAATTTCATAACTTAGCTTGACAGTTTTCATTAGTTTACTACAGATACAGTTTTGTGTGAGTTAGCTGATTATTAGTAGCCTGCTAGCTAAGCTAACTAGTCGACCCATTAGCTGCTCTGCTAACTTAGTTAAGTTCACTCCTATTAAATGTCAAAGGAAACTAAAGAAACAATGTGACACCAGAGGAAGTTCAGTTATTCAACTGTCTCTTTACTACAGCTACGTCATTTAGTCAGATATTTCCTCATTATTATCTCCACTATGCTGCTTTATTTGTCTTCTGTTCCACTTTTGTCCCTCCTAGAAGAAGAACTCGCTTCATCGTCATCAGCTGCCTTTTATTTTCTTATTAAAGGAGTTTCTTTAAACCGAATCTCTACCTGTAGTCGTCACAGTCTGGTTCCTTCTTAGGCGTGTCTCATGACGGCTCGTGTCATTGCAAACTTTACACACAGCCAGGGCTGTACATAGTGCAACCTTTGTCAGAGCTGGGGGCCCCACTGGCCTGGGGGCCCCGCTGCCATGGAAAAAAATCTATTGACACCTACTCATTTGCAACCAACTGTTTTCCCACAAAATTCTCTTGAAATTTTGTGAAACATGTAATAATGTAAATCACTCTCTGACATAAAATCTGTCAACATCGGACACACCAGAGCTCGTGCACGTGAGAGTAACTCTGTAGACAAGACAGACGGCTGCAGCTTCCATTCATACAAATCAGGGCTATAATTCACCATGGTGTATGTTTGTAAATGTGAATTTTGAACACTTGTATTCACTCTGATGTTGACATCAAACATATTCACAATTTAATCATCAAATCTCACCCCAACAAATTGCAGGACACAATTTTGACAACATAAATGTATGTTTGAAAGATTGATCATAAGAACTAAGAAAAGACAATAGTTGAGTCAAATACTATTTGTGTTTTCCCAGAAACACCAACACTGTTCACATCTTAGGAGGTGCTGCAAGTTCACTTGCTTTTAAACTGACCTAGTTGCTCCACTGTCCACCAAAAATGTCACGTCTTGACCGCTCACTTTCAAAGTTTACTCAGGAAATTTACTCTCTCCCTCACTGAGCATAAGTTTCACAGGTGGTTCAAATTTAGCTTCCAGATATTAAACACATTGATCAATCAAATCCACACTCACTTCATCCTGTGGACGTTTTGTTAAGCAGTCTTCATCGCATTCATGTGGCATTTTATCAGTGCATGTCTGAGCAAGAATGTCTTCATCGCAGTGTGTGTCAGTGTGTGTCAGTGTGTGTGTGTCAGTGTGTGTGTCAGTGTGTGCATTTTTCCTCTCCACTATTGCCTATGGCTGCTCAAGGGGGATTTGTTGGGTTTTCTCTAAATGTTTGTATAGTCTTGGACTTTATTATGTAAAGTGCCTTGAGATGACCTTGTTTTAAATTGGCGCTATATAAATAAAAATTGAATTACCTCCTCCTTTTATCAGTCACGAGAAACCGTCCCTGGGACACCGGCTCTTCCTCCTCCCCCAGTCCGCCACTGGAGAGGGCCTACCAGAACAGTCTCTGGCCTTTTGTCCTCTTTTATGGCAATAAGGACATTGTCCCTTCCCAGAGGGACAATCTTTAGCCCAGTGTCCTTTTTGGCCACAACTGAGACACTCTTCTTTGTGGACATAGTGTCGACCTCCTTGTCCTCTGTTACTCCATCGTCCATGGTGTCCACTCATGCTCTTTCATCTGACAGTATTCATCATGGTATTCATATTCATCTTCATCATTGCCAGGTGAAGTTTCCGATGATTTTTCTCCTTGCCTTTCTTTTTCTTGTGTTTGCAGACTTCCTCCAGTCCTGCTCCTTCGTTCGCACCTATGCAAGTTTGGCGCACCTTAGCAACAATGTCAGGCAAAAGTCCTCGTATGAAGTTACTTGTGAGATTTATCTCCCACAATCTGGGTTAATGACTCATTGATCTAGTTCACATTCGAACTGATGGACCAGAAGACGCGGTGGGGAGGCAGTTGAATCAGGTTGTGGATGCTGTCCTCCTTCTGCTGCTTGAACTGGATGTTGTATTCCCTCTGCTTCTTGAACTGGTGCTGGTGGCGGAACTGCCGGGTAGGATTCCAAGCCGGAGTCCAGTTTTAGTGCCGCAAGATCTGGGTAGAGAGGAGAAGACACACTGCGAGTATATGGTGGTTATTGTGTTTGCTGATGAAGTTTTTCTACTGAAGCATCATCTGTTCTTTGTGGTTCAGTAGTTATGAACTTTTGCATTTGTTTTCTTTCTCTACTTTCTACTTCGTTCTTCCACATACTCAAACATTCCTTATGTAAGTCACACATACTTAACAGCTTTTCTTAACACATTTTTACCAATTGATTTTTACTGAAGGAACCTCCTGCAAAAACCAAACTCCTCAGTCCGAATTTTCAAACATTCAAGACTTTTGTCACCGTACTTGGATTTCATAATCTCAACAACTGGGCCTTCTGGGGAGTCTAACCCCCTTACCTCCCTATTTCCCATGAGAAGTCTGTGCACGGAACCTTCAACAAAGACCGTCTCTGTGAGGGTGATTGTCCACTCTAAGCTCCCAATCACTTAGCGCTATGGCTATCACTTCCAGTCCTTAACCACTAGGACCTGTTGGCCTCTTCGTCCAACTCGGTTGCTGACACTTATACTCCCACAGCCAACTAGGAGTAAGTTAGATCCCTAACTGTCAATGACACTTATCCTCCCCCACTGACTAGGAGTCGTCCAGTTGTTCAGATTAATTCAACTAAGAATGGCAACTTGAGCTCATCAAAAGTCATTTAGAAACTTCTTTACGACTCACCCAGTGTCAGTGTTAACAAGTGTTAATTTTGAGTTCAAGGATCTGGGACGGCGATCAGAGGAGCTGTGTTCAGTCCCCGATCTCCACGCTTATTCATTGCGGAGGTTGAGGCTAGAATTTGTTTTCCAGGGCGCATGCAAACCACTGTCCACTCACTCCCCAGACGACTGCTCAGCAGATCCCACCGCTGCCACCAAATTGTCATGGAAAAAATCATTGACATTGACAACTACTGGTCCAGACACCTCGAGTGTAGTCAGTAAAGAAGCTGCATCCAGGATGTCTTTTAAGGGTTTTATTATCTTGCAAGAGAGAAGTTCACAGACAGAGTTTTGTGCTCTGTCTAGTGCCGTTCTAAAAACTGAAAGATCACACAAATGTTTTATACCCATCTGCTGCTGGGCAGAAAATTCCCACCATCAGGCTCCCAACACTCCTACATGTCTCCAGGTGGCTACAGTTTACTGTTAGATAGCAGACAACCTTGGAACAGTTACACAGAAAAACTTCCCGAGATGGAAACATGCACATGAAACAAAGGACCGATGTTTCAACATTCTTCATAAGAACACTGAATATCATTTGACCTTACAACTGAGCAAAACAGAATTTATTAAAATTTAATCACTTTTGGATTTTTCCATCACACACGCTTTCATCCCTGATATTTTCAGCCGCCTTTAGGTCTCCTCCCCTTTTTCTCCCTAGTCTATGTTTCATGTTTGGTTCCTGTAGTTTATGTGTTGTATTGGTTCTTCTACATATCTTGTCATTCTGTTTAGTTTTAAAATTGTTAAGTGTATATGTTATGTTCTCCCCTTCCCTTTTGCTCTCTAAATAAAACTCACCCGTTGCCTTTTGGGTCCACTCAAACACACCCAAACCTGACAATTAAAGACAGTCCGTTTCTATTCCAGCTCACATTAGATAAGAGATCTTGTACAAACTTTTACAGGTTACACTTCTATCACACGGTACAGACAGAGATAAGCACTTCATACTCACCAAGTAGCAATAATGTAGTTTATGATCCTTCTGGCCTGTATAACTTGGCATCTCCATCCACCTAAAGACCAGCACAGACAACTAATCATTCACTGAGAGGACTCAATACTCCCAAGTCATATGCAAGATTGTTTCACATCGAATCAGGCAATCACTCACGAATGATACATCACTACCAGGAGTGTAAGATGCTGTCATCTTCCTCCTGAATAGAATTTTTTCCCTGGATAAGTCTGGGAGCACTGTGAGAGTCATAGTAGCTGGGCTAGGAAACAGTCTGGTCTGGTTTTGCTTTGTCACCAGGGTTAGTTTGCAGCAGAGTTAAGGGGTGGAGAGATCTGAAGGGCCAGGAATAATTAGGACACCAGAGGGTGACAGGAGCTCAAGGGAATAGCAGGGGTGCAGAGAGTAACAGAAAGTATGCAGCGCAAGTCAAGTAGTACAGGTCTAAGATCCAGGGTCAGGGTCCAGATAATCAGTTCCAGAGTCTAGAGTTCCAAGAGAGAACAGGTTCTGGTAAGAGTGGTAGAAGGGAACTGAGGAAGACAAGATACAAACTACAGCAGAGCAGAATTGGGTAAGCCAGCAGAGTCCCAATATCAAAATCCAATATCCAGATAAACAGAGAAGTCCAGAAAAGCAGGGTCAGGTCCAAAACATCCAACACACAGAGAAACAACTAGACCAAGTCCACAATCCAAAAATCCAGCAGAAGGAGGAATACACAATTTACTTTGGGTACATGTGATAATCAAGCAAGAGTGCTGAATGAGAAACATACTTAAACCTTTTTGTGCACGAGCAAGATCTCTATAATCCTCTTGCCACCAAGACTCAGAAAATTTCAAGGGGAAACACTGAATTGAACAAAAACTGTCAGATCTTTGGTGAATTTCCCAACTCTATTTATTTCCCATAAATTGCTATAACTGCTTAATTTCAATTACATTTACAGTAGGTTCAATAATATCTATTATTTTTTTGGTAATATTTTTATGAACAGTGTCTTCTTCAAGCAGATCACTGATAATTATTTTCAGAACAAATATATCAACCCCTCATTAACAGCATCATCTAGAAACTTAATGTGTAAAGTTCTGTTTTCTTTCATACATTAATATTGTCAGAAATATGTTTTTCTTTATACCCAGAAGTACAGGACACAGGAGGGAGATTGTGAAAGTTTATTGATATTAGAATAAATACTGTGAATAATGAGGGGGAGACGTGGCAGGAGACGTGGCAGGAGACGTGGCAGGAGACGTGGCAGGAGACGTGGCAGGAGACGTGGCAGGAGACGGTTCGAGGGTGAGACGTGGCATCAGATGGCTCGAGGGTGAGACGTGGCAGGACGCCGAGCTGGGGGCCGGCAGCGACGTGAGAAGCCCTCCGGGGGCCGGGCGGCGGTGACGTCGGCTGAACCCTCCGGCGGACAAACCAGATGAGACCCCATGCCGAAACAGACGCCGGACGGGCTTCGAGCAACTCGCGCAGGAACTGGCGCGGACGAGCTGCCGCTGACCTTGCCGTGGGAACAGGGACTGGACGAGTCGCAGACAACCTCTGCTCAGAAACAGGAACTAGTGCGTGGTCTGTGCAGGCCACTTCCCCCCCTGGGAACAACCTCTGAGCCAGCCGTGGGACCGGCACAGTCTACCATCCATGAGGAAACAGGACCAGGACCAGGTGCGGGACCGCAGTCGACGGCCCCCGTGGAAACAGGACGAGGGACAGGTGCGGGACCGCAGTCGACGGCCCCCGTGGAAACAGGACGAGGGACAGGTGCGGGACCGCAGTCGACGGCCCCCGTGGAAACAGGACGAGGGACAGGTGCGGGACTGGTGCAGTCAGCCACCTCCTTGGAACCAGAACCACGAACAGGAACAGGTGTAGGACTGCAGTCAACTGCCCCCGTGGAAACAGGACCACGCAGGACCACTGATGACCGTGAGGCTGAAGTATGAGCAGAGGCACAGGAACATCAGAGGGTTCTGGTAGGTGGTAAGGAGACTTGGAGACAACCTCCGGGTCAGAAGAGAAGTTGGCTGGCTCAGGAACAGGTGGTTGAAGCAGGGCAGAAATATCCCTCCTGAAGGCGTTCCCGCCCTCCTGGACCCGGTGTGCCCCGGGCAGATCCAGCAACCAGGGCCTGTATTTAAAGAGGCCCTCCAACTGGCCAGCTGCTGCACAGCGAGCCACCTGGAATCACAGTTGTCTCCTAAAGTTTTAACAGTAATTGACACAATAGGGCATTGCTGGCGTTGGGTGGAGTCCAGGACAAGGTCTGCTGGTAGTGGGGAAGGAGAATGAGTCTCGGAGATTGAGCCAGAGGGAAGTTGAGGGCTAGGAGACCTCGGGTGGTGGGGCTTACAGCGTCTGGTTGGTGGTTTCTTGAGTGTGGAGGTGCTGTTGTACCTTGGCTCAGAGACAACGGGGACAAAGGAAAGCCATGGAGATGAGTCAGCAGGAGCATGAGCTGGAGCAGGAGAAGGAGGTGGCGACTTGGTCTCAATGATTCTGGGTAAAGGGGCAGACTCTGGCGTAGTGTGAGTAGACTTGAGCACTGGGGAAAGCAGGGTATCCGAGGAACTCAATGCAGGGCTCATAACTGGGCGAACAGGTGCAGGGACAGAGCCAGAAGAGGTGTCGGTTGACTCAGGGACAGGAGGACAGGTGACTGTGGCTGGATCTGATGTGCACGGTGTCTGAGATTGGGCCTTTGTTTTGTGTCTGAGGCCTTTAAAAAAATAGGATCTATCTGATGTTGTGGGCAGATGGCGAGACGGAGCCCTTGAAACTACGTGGAGGGTAAAGTTTATTGTCCATTTGTGCTCTATGCTGAAACAAAAATTCTACTACTTCGAGTGCATTCATGGTAATTCTACCTCCAGTGTCCTGGGGTCCAATTGTCTGGCCAGATCATACTGTCAGAAATAGGTTTTCTTTGGACCCAGAAGTACAGGACACAGGAGGAAGATTGTGAACGTTTATTGATATTAGAATAAATACTGTGAATAATGAGGGGGAGTCGTGGCAGAAGACGGCTCGAGGGGG
Organism: Channa striata; assembly: GCA_033026295.1. Taxonomy (NCBI): domain Eukaryota; kingdom Metazoa; phylum Chordata; class Actinopteri; order Anabantiformes; family Channidae; genus Channa; species Channa striata. Next base: position 14,541 of record JAUPFM010000097.1, read on the forward strand.
GGTCATGGCAGAAGACGGCTGGAAGGTGAGACGTTGCAGAAGACGGCTTGAAGAGGAGTGGTGGCTGTGCAGGCTGGTTACCAGAAGGATGGCTTGTAGGTGAGTGGTGGCAGAAGTCCGGTGTGGCAAGTCTGTGCTGGCAGGTTGACTGAGGGACAGGCAGACAGGCAAACAGAGTAAGTCCAAACATGAAATAATCCAGCGTGGTTAGAGAGGTTCCTGGGGAACTTGAGAGGATTCATAAAGCGAGCAAGCAGAGTATGTCCAAACATGAAAATCCAGTGTGGCAAGAAAACTTCCTGGAGGGCTGCAAGGTCATCATGTGAGCTGTGGTGAAGTCAAGGTATAAATAGACGGGGGGAACAGGTGAAACCAATTGAGGGCAATCAAGGGTGGTGAAGTTGCCAGAGTAATTGTAGAACAGGATGTGGAGAAGAGCGGGTGACAAAATAAAAGTGCAGGGGAGGAAGTGGAAGTGAGGAACTGAATCATGACAAATTTATGTTGCAACAACAGCTCTTTCTTTGCCATAAATCGCGGCATTGTGCATAACTGAGTTTTCAGTTTCTCAGATTGTTGTTCATAGAGATAATTTTCCTTGTGAAGTTTCTTACTCTAATTTCACTACATTTCAGAGGCACAACATTTGTTGCTAGTCACTGCGCAGTTTATTTGAAAATATATTTATAATAAAAAAATAGTAGGCCTATATGAAAAAAACATCTTGCAAATGACAAACATTGACTGCAAAGGAGAAAATGGACCACTTATTATTAGGTAATATAGTTTATACTGTGAAATAGCGCTATACTCATAATTTCTCTTTTACTTTTACAACCTTAGAACTGTTTCGATTGGTTCCAGGCTTTACTGACGTCATTAAAAGGTGACGCATAGGCGCGTCCCTGGACGGGCACTGCCCGCCTGCGCAGTGTCGGGAGTCCTTGGCTGCTTGGCCTGCTGTAGGTTACTGATCCTGTGACGGGACACGGACGAAATGCAGAGCTGGACTCAGTTATACCGCTCCCTGGCCACGGTAAGGACGGGTTTCCTCATCCAGCTAACCCCCATGTGTTGTCCGGGTCCCCTTCAGCATCGTCTCACCAGCTGCTGGTCCTGTGAACACTTTTTAGGTCCGTGGACCGGGCCTGGGGTAGCGGCTCAGCTAACAGCTCTGGTGCGATTAAGATTTCCATGTTATGGAAAGATGTCATGTTTGATATTTACATTAGCACGGCCAGAAAAATCCGTGCATCTGAAATAGGTTATAGTTGTATTTTTATAACTTTCTACCGACTAATAGTAACAGACATATTTAATTGACTTTCTGGTAAATAGTTATCGCTGTACCAACCGTGTTAGCTTGCTAGGCTAGTTAGCATTAGCTAAAAGTGAAATCTAAATGTAGGAATGTGCAGCTGCCTTCACGCGGTAAACACGAACCGATTTCCAATAGTTCCCCTTTAGTTGAAAACATATAAATATTGTTGCTGCACCTCTACAATCTAATGCAATTCAGTAAGCAGCTCTGCCACAAATTGTACCATTACGTGGATTTTAATTTCCCATATTTTTGGGTGAAACTATGTGTCATAATTCCACTATATGTTATTGAGGTCATATTGGTTGTGATTTTGTACTGCAGTCCGTCATATGAGGGGAAAGTTTTATTTATGATGGAGTCAAAGAGTTCCGACCCCAGCACCAACTGTGGCCTTTTTAAAAGAACTCGTAGTAGAATAAAATCTTTTTGACAACTTAAAACTGAGAAACTATAACTTTGTGTTGGTGTCTCAGACTTGACCCGGAGAATACGGCAAACGGATTCATGTGATAATGAACACACATCTTTTTATCAAACGTAGGCCATGGGAGATTACGCAGACTTTTACTCACAATCTCAAGTGACCTGCTTTCACTGATAGAGAAATAAGTCGGTACGTGAAATCAAAGGCAGAGTAGTTGTTAGGGGATGTAGGCCAACAGTGTCCCGTAGTGTGTCTAGGTTTCTGTTGTGTTTGATTGTCCATGTCTTTTCCTTTCTGAGTGTTTGGTTTTCCCCACAGCGGAGCCACCACCTCCCCTGCAAACTGCACGGAGCTGCAGCTCTGTCTGTCCGCACCTACTCTGACCAAGCAGCAAGTAAGATCACTGTAAATGTTACCGTACGTCTCCTTTAACGGCCGAAGCCTGAAAACCTAAACCCTAATGTTGACAGTTGTCTTCCTGTTAGCTGACCCTGGACCGTCTGTGGCACGTCTTTATTATAATAGCACTATACATTTGTGAGCTACCAGTGATCAGTAAGCACTGTTATTGTTTTGACAGCATGTTAAACTTAAATTTTTATGTTACATTTCTGCTGTTTGTCTGTGCTGTACTAATGTAATAACTTATATAATTAAAAAAATAGTTGTATACTGCTGGGAAATGGGCCATTTTCACATGGGTTTTCTCACCAGGAGTAGCCTCCTGCTTTTTTCTGGATCTTCAAAAACTGGCTGGAGTGTGTATTTTACACAATGTCCATTATCGTCTTCCTGTTTTACTTACATGAGATTTTTAAGCTGCTGTTATAAACTCATCATAAACTTTGCCTCGCTGTAGTTGATGCAGACGTCACCGTGGTGGGCTCTGGTCCGGGCGGCTATGTCGCTGCAATCAAAGCCGCACAGCTCGGCTTCAAGGTGAGTTCCAGGAGGAGTGGAGATGGAGGGAAACCACCTGTTTTGAAAATGCTATAAAGTTGACATGGGAATGTGTGGGCAGTGTTTCCGGGAGAGGATCTCACAACGTCTTTTCAGTCATATAAAGGATGTAGTAGGTGACTTGTGTGTTGTATATCTATTTTGTAGATGATAATTAATATTTTTGTTTTGCACCACATTACCTAAAATCTCTGTGGAACCTAATTTTTAGTAGTGTTTTTAAATCAGCGTCTTTTTAATGATGGGAAATAAATTATGATGGAATAAACTTGCAGTGTATTAGATGAATGAACGTTATAATCGTCAGTGAATTGTTGCTGTTTAAAATATTTTTTAGTTTTTTTTTTTTCCTCACTGGTAAAAACGTGAATGAAAATGGATTTTCTTTCGACAGACTGTGTGTGTTGAGAAAAATCCCACGCTCGGTGGAACCTGTCTGAATGTCGGCTGCATCCCATCAAAGGTAATGACTTACTAATCAGGTAGTTCTGTTCTGTGAAGAGTCACGTGACATCCATAATTACCCTGTTGAGATATAATTTAATATTGTGAATCTCAATCTAAAAGTTAAACCTTTTGATAATTATTTTATAATGATGTTTGTAGTTACTTTGAAGGTTTTGTGTAAATGTATTTTCAAGTCAGGCTAAACAAAAACAAGAAATCAAGTTGTGTGTATGTATAAAAATATTACATAAAGTAAACAGGAAAGTGAGAGAGAGTCATGTACTCTGTGTCTGCGTGTGTGAGAGAGATACAGATTATGTACGTGTTCTCTAACGGAGGTAATACTTTAATTGAAATGTTGTGTTCACAGGCTTTGCTAAACAATTCCTACTTGTTCCATATGGCTCACGGCAAAGACTTTGAAATCAGAGGAATTGAAAGTAAGTGTCTTCTCTGGACATTTAGGGGACGTCTTCAGTTGACTTGATTTGTCCAACAAACAGTCTGAGCAGAGATACTGAGTTTAATATGATGTAAAAATGAGAAAAGTAAGTAAGTATTCATGTTGAAGAGGCTACAAACGGCATATAAAGGGTGTATGCTGTTAATAAAAATGACCAGTAGATTATTGAACTAGCTAATTATTTTCTGTAAATTCAACAATCAGCTGATCTTGGCAGCTCTACAGTCAAGTTTGTCTTCCTCTTAGTTTCAGGCATCTCGTTGAACCTGGAGAAGATGATGGCTCAGAAGAGTGGGGCAGTCAAAGCGCTGACTGGAGGAATCGCACATCTTTTCAAACAGAACAAAGTCAGGCTTCGCTCTCTCTGCTGCTCACTTGAACCTTAGCGACGGTCAGAATCACTGATTATACTGTGGCATCGCTCTCCTCAGGTGACGCATGTCAATGGTTTTGGAAGGGTGACGGGAAAGAACCATGTAACGGCCACCGCAGCAGACGGCAGCGTGCAGGTCATCAACACCAAGAACATCCTCATCGCCACAGGTTCCGAGGTCACGCCCTTCCCCGGGATTCAGGTACAGCTGTGTTCATTCTTTAAGGTTTAGTATTTTAGTACAATCTTCCGTTGTATGTGTAAAAATGAGAGCAGTAAAGATGTTTTGGTTTGTTTTTAGATTGACGAGGAGACGATCGTGTCATCGACAGGAGCTCTGTCCCTGAAGAAAGTGCCAGAGGAGCTGATTGTGATCGGAGCTGGAGTCATTGAGTCGAGCTGGTCAGCATCAAATCCTTTGACGTTCCCTGAATTCAACTCAGTTGTTTGCTTCAGGTGTCAAAGCAGTGGTTCAGTTTGTTCCTCAGAACATTTCCAAACGTTATCCATCTGTTTCTCCTCCTGACCTGCAGGGGTCAGTGTGGCAACGTCTGGGCTCTAAGGTTACAGCTGTGGAGTTCTTGGGTCACGTTGGCGGCATGGGCATCGACATGGAGATCTCAAAGAGCTTCCAGCGCATCCTGCAGAAGCAGGATCTCAAGTTTAAACTCAGCACCAAAGTCCTGGGAGCCACCAAGAGGCCTGATGGAAAGATTGATGTGGCGTGAGTAAATCAAATATAAATATAATAAACAGAGTCAGCAAAGACTGCATATTATCCAGGACAACCATCATTAGGCTCGATGAACCCAGTTGAACTTCCTCCATGAGACAGATATCAGTTTTTAACGGTCTGTGTTGGTGGTTTCACTGTTTCAGAGTGGAAGCAGCAACTGGAGGGAAAAACGAGACTCTGACATGCGACGTCTTGCTCGTCTGTATTGGCAGACGACCTTACACTGAGAACCTGGGTCTGGATTCTGTAGGAATTGAACTGGACAACAGGGGACGGATCCCTGTTAACAACCGCTTCCAGACCAAAGTGCCCAGGTACCGCTGAGGAAAGTGCGAGATGCCATTTGGCAGGCGCCAAAGCGACATACACACTTAAAATATATGGATTCGATAAAAGCAAAACTATTTATTGTCTGATGTTTGTTTTTTTACCAGAACATCCCTCCTTCTTCCGTTTCAGTATTTATGCCATCGGTGACGTGGTTGCTGGGCCAATGTTGGCACACAAGGCTGAGGACGAGGGCATCATCTGTGTGGAGGGCATGGCTGGTGGCGCTGTGCACATCGACTACAACTGCGTTCCCTCCGTCATCTACACACACCCTGAGGTGGCCTGGGTGGGCAAGACAGAGGAGCAGCTCAAAGAGGAGGTAAGAGGATGGGGGTCAGTTCATCCAAGCAGTGACGGCGTGCACAGCTGTGGTGAAAAACAGCTGAGAAGGAAATGAAACGCAGAAATATTTGAAGATGAATCACTCAACAGATATTCTGTGTGACACCTAGTGTTTTCAGTGCTGAACGTCCAGCAGGGTTTGACTGTCCAACTGTGCTCCTCTCTCCTCCTCAGGGTGTCCCCTATAAGGTCGGCAAATTCCCCTTCGCCGCCAACAGTCGAGCTAAAACCAACGCTGACACAGACGGTTTGGTGAAGATCCTCAGCCACAAGGAGACGGACAGGATGCTGGGAGCACACATCCTCGGATCAGTAAGAGCGTCATCAAACATCTGGCTTCGGAGGGTTAAGGGTTGTCTGCAAACTACATACAGCAGCATAGTGTGACAGATGTGATCTCCCCTGAGCAGTCGGAATAAGGTTGTTGGTCGACCTGGAATTCATAAGATTTTTTCCAGTTTATCTCAAAATAACCAGCCACCAAAATAAATAGACTTATGTGACCGGAGACTCATGGACAGTTTAAGTATTAGTAAAATGTGAGTTAAGCTAACTTTGAAACATTTTACCGCGTTGGCCTGTTATCAGTTAACATGGCAACACGCTAACATGTAACAGGTGTATAACGTACAGGACGTATGGTTGCTGATGGTTTTCTTTTAAATCCCAAAGACAAGAGCAGAAAGAAACGTGGAACTAAAAACTGGTTTGTTGTGCAGGGAGCAGGAGAGATGATCAACGAAGCTGCTTTGGCCATGGAGTACGGTGCATCGTGTGAGGATGTGGCTCGAGTGTGTCACGCCCACCCTGTAAGTACTGCTGCAACACACAAACTAATCAGCCACTGCATTATTACCACCTGCAGGGTTCAGTGTTGTGGTGTGACGATATGTTTTTTCCAATATATCCTTAAATACACTCCTTTTCCTCCATCCTCTGTGCTTCCTCCTCCTGCAGACGGTGTCAGAGGCCTTCAGAGAAGCAAACCTGGCCGCCTCCTTCGGCAAAGCCATTAATTTCTGATCTGCCAGCCGCTGTCGCACCTTCAGTGTAAATAACCGAGGAGAAATAGAAAACTGACTGCATTAAAAACCATCATCCAACCCACTGGGATCGTCAGTGAACAACTGCACCGTGTTTAGTACCGATGTTATTTAAATGTCCTCAAGGAAACAATAAAGGGGGTTCGGGTGGTAAATCGACACTGACTGCACATCAGTCTTGTTTTTAAACACTGTTGAAAATATGAAGCACTTATTAACAGCACATACAGAATTTTATTTTATTTCGGTAGGTGGGTCAAGGTTTTTTCTCTTAAAGTGAAGAGTTAGTTTAACCTGGCAGTGCCATTAAAGTTGGTTAAAGTACTCAGTCATCCAGGTGTGGTCTCCTGGAGGATGAGTCATGTCCGTTGGACTGTTTGTTCTTAAATCTTTGGTTAACTCCACGTGGTCCTTTGTCCTCTCCTGTCCTGTGGAGAAGGTAGGTGTAGGCGACAGTTGTTGGGATGTAAAACTCCTTTTCTCAAAGATAAAATATCATCGGCCTCCATTTTTCCATGCTGCCCTGTCTTTTATTCCCAGAAAGATTAAAACTGGTTGGTCATCCCAGTGACTCTGAACCTTCTCTTGTCCTCCTAATGAACCTGTTCAGGCCTGTTCCTGTCCTACTAACTGCTGATGGGTTCAGTCAGCCAGAAGCTGAAACATACAATTCACTTTAGGAGAGAAGCTGCTGGGAGTTTCCTGCTCCGATTCCTCTGTCGTGATTCGCTCTTGGTCCTTGTTTATTCCACCAGTCAAACAATAAATGCAGTTGAACGAGACTTTGACGTGTAGCTCTGTTTACTGACATCTGCAAATACTTTATATTCACTTTCTGTTAAAGCTTTGTGTTTTGCTCCCTGTGAAACAGACAGATTTAATAATGGATTTTCAGTACTTTAAGCAGCATAATAAAAGGAATGGAAAGTAGCATCGATACTTGGACGCAACTTCTTACGTCCGTTGATGTAGAACAATTAAACGCATCCATCCAGTGTTTGTGCACAGAAATAATTACTCTGCTATTGTGACTGGTGCATGTGTACAGATGAGGATGTGTGGTTGTATACATGCTTAGCATTTAACAGTAATTCAATTCAACTTTATCTATATGTTGCCAATTTACAACAGCATCATCTCAAGGCACTTTACATAATAAATTAATTTGGAGAAAACCCAACAAATCCTACTTGAGCAGCTATAGGCAACAGTGGAGAGGAAAAACTCCCTTTAACGGAAGAAACCTCCAGCAGAACCAGGATCAGGGTGGACGGCCGTCGGCCTGGACCGGCTGGGGTGAGTGGAAACATTGGGCATGTTGGTAGGACCAGTAGCTGTGGACTGGAAGACACAGCTCCAAAGAAGAACTAAATATTTAAGCCCTTTCCCGCTGTAAAGTAAAATGAAACATGAACAGTAGTTACTAACAGTTTATTATAAAATCTAGTGCATGAATAAGTGATGAAATAAACTGTAAACTCCTCGGCACCAGATCTGATTGTTGTGTCACCAACTTGTTTCTGTTGACGTGACACATTGTGTGTTTGAATAAGTGGAATTTTAGCAGCAAAGACTCCACCTCTGTTTGAACACTGAGTGTGTGTGTGTGTGTGCACACGCTCAGCAGGTGTGGCCGCAGGTCGACAGTCTTGAAGATGGCCGACTGAAGCTCAGCAGGGACCATAGGTCAGCAGCCGACTGAACAAACGCAGGAGAAATGAGGTTCAAATAGGAGAAAACAGAAAGTCGTCGTCGTGCTCAGGTACAGTCACTGAGTCGCTTTATGTCTCTTCATCTGTTGTTATTTTTAGAGATGAAAAAATAAAACCAAACTTTATTCCACAGATTTTACGTCTGTTTCAGTGACACCCGAGTCTGTTTGGTTGAACGTTTGCTGGTTTAGTCCCAAATCTACTTTCTCTTTCTTTTCCTGTTTTGTATTTATTTCCTTCCTCTGCTCACTTCCTTTAATGTTCTTTCTTCTTTTCTCTGCTGCTTCATTTTTATTCCTTCTTCCTTCCTCAGGCTTCATGTTCATTTCTTTCTTTCCTTGCTACTTTTATCCTTTAACTTTTCCTCCTTCCTCTTTCACTCTTATTTTCAGTCTTTCTTCTATTAAAACCACTTTTTTATTCATCTTTGTCACCTTCTTTCCTTTTCTCTTTCTGATTCTTTCATTCCTTCTCGTTGTTGCTGTATTTCTTCTTCTACCCAACAGCCTCGGCATGAAGTCGTCAGGATGTCCGTTACTAACGTGGCACCTTTTCTTCAAACTTCCTTCAATCTTACCACAAAAATCCACTTGGACTTGAGAATAAACTTTTCATAGACAGAGGTTCAAAGGTGATTTTAGAATTGTCGATGATGTGTCTCTAGAAAAAAAAAGCAATGTCATGACATTGTCCACCATTTCGTTTTTATTTCCTGCCTTAGTTCTGTCATTTTGCTTTTTAGTTTGTCAAAGGCAAAAACAGTTCTGACTAAAGTGTTTTAGAAATGAGAAAAAGTCCACTTTAATATGGGATAAAAAAACTTGCAGGACAGTTGAGCAGGACAGGAAGTGGACATGTTTAATTCCAGACTCCTCTCACTGTTTGAACAGACCAATAGATGTTTGGACAGAAGCCGACTGCTGAAACCTGCTCCACATGGATGTTTTTCCTGCTCATCAGTGCAGACACTGAGTGGATGTCGATGGAGGGAGGAGACGTTTCCTTTCTTTAATCAGACTGGGGCTTGTTTCTAGGAAAAGTCCAGTCTTTCTGTCAGGCGTCACGTCCTTCCTGCTCAATCAGTATTCAACAAGACCCCCATTTGGTTCCGAGCAGCAGAGATCAGAAGCTCGCGGCCAGTCGACTTGGAACCAGCAGGAATGTGAAACGTGTCAGTAAGTAAAATAGTTTGCTACCAACCTGTGGACAGGCAGACAGTTTTCAAACTGAGCACTTTAGGTGGAGTTGGTGGAGGCTCTGAGGCCTCTGAATTCCTCGGGTGGGTGCTGAAGCCTTGTTATCAGTGTGTGGATCAGGTTAATGTGCTGCTGCTGTTTGCTCATGGTGGAGGCCTGCAGGTGGAATCCACTCAGTCATGTCAGCTCCACTGTTTGTTTGATTTCAGACGTCAGCGTTGTCAGGAAACCTCCAAACTCCACTTCTGGACTTTTCACTGGGCCAAAACTAGTGTCATTTTAAACGGGTTTTAAAGATTTAACGAGCTTTGCTTTGTTCTTCTGAGGGCAGGTGGGTTTAGTTTCTTTTGCTGCTGATTGTCAGTGACTTTGTGACTCGGGAATAACATTAGCCCAACGTTTGTGTGAGCTTTGACATACAGTGAAACCTGTTTTCTGCTGGAAGGAACAAACACGTAAGAACGTTTGTTCAACGGGCTCTTCTCTGTCTTTATTTACTCCTTTCGTATCTCGTCATGTAAATTCAGTCATTCACTTTGCAACACATGAGGAGTTTGAACGTAAATCCACTGAGATCATGAATAACGTACAGCTCGTATTCTCAGATATAACATTAGTGAACTGTACCAACACCTGGTGTGACGTCTTTAAACAAGGATCGTTACCATCAGATGAATTTGCTGGCGGTTTCAGTCACAATGTTCTGGAAAACAAGCTTCTTTCTGTGCGACTGATATTCTGCTTAAAACTGGTTTTACCTCATTGTAAATTTCCCCTTTTAGCTTCGAAAATCATTCGAGTTCAGTGAATGTGTTTATAACGTTTTCATGTGAACATGTGAATCTGGAAAGTCCAAGTTAGTGGTGAATTTGTATCCTGAGCAACTAACTGCACCATGAAGACACCAGAAAACCCCAATCAGCTATGATTATTGTAAAGCAGAGACTGGAGAACAGTGAGTTCAATATTAAAGACTGAAGGAATGTGGCACATGCAGACACGGAAAAGTCCTGAAAGAGTTACAAGCTTCAGCTGCTGAGAAGAGAAAGACTGGACAAACAACAACCAGTTATAGTGTGGACATGACAGCCGGACCTCAAATTCAGAGTGTCTCCTTCGTGCCTTCTGACAAACTTTAGCTGACGGTTAACTTGATCTATTTCCTTTTTACCAAAAAGCTTCAACATGTCCATGTACAGCCAAATTTATTTATGATTTGTTTTTATACCCACTGTATGTAACACATTTCAAACAAATTCAGGTTAAAGCCTTTTGCATGGAAATAAAATACAAAAAACATTTTACTAAAATTTCCTGTTTTGCCTCCAGGTGGTTTGTGTCTCCATCCCTGACATCATGTCTACCGTCAAACCATCATCGTCGACTCGTCCCAAACCTGAAGCATCGTCTTTACGGGCGGCAACCAGTCGCCCCGTCACCATCATCTCCACCACCTATGCCTCCACCAACACCACCCTCAACCCAGTTGCTGCCACCATTGTCGACTTCTTCAACAACCTGCTAGATCAGATCCCCTGTAAGTCACCAAACAGCAGCTTCACCCAAAACCTTGTCCACCTCCAACCACATTTGAACAATATATATTTATTTTCTCTAAAATTATTACGTTTAAATCCCTTTGTTACCTGTTGTTATACAGTAGGTCCAAGAAATGAAGGCTGTAATTCAAAGAAGAGCCTCTTAGCCTCATATTTGCACATATCATGTAATATTTAATAAGTCACCCTAAACTACAAAATAATTACAGTGTAGGTATTTCCTGTTCTCATTTTGTTATCCCTGTTATTCCCCTGTTATTTTGCTTATTGTTATTGTGTAACAACAGATCTGTCTCCATCGTTGTTACTAATATACAAACAGGAAGTTCGCTGCACTTGCCCTGTAATTCGCTGTCGGTAACGTAAAGTGTCATCTGCATGTGTACGAACATATAGGGAAGACGTACTCAACATCTCCTTCACTGTAGTAAAAGTACCAACACAACGATGTCAAAATACTTTTACTATCAGTAAATGTCATAAAAAGCATAAATAAAGGTTCTGTGTGATTTACCCTTTTTGTTATTTCAGAATATGGGGATGAAACCTTTGCACCCAACAGTATTACAGCATAATACAATGTTAAAATGAAGTAAAAGTATTTTCTCTGCAGTGAAATCGTCCTCTGCTGGTGACACAGTATTCTACTGTAGCGGTGGAGGAATTAGTATCTAAAGTTCCCAAAGAACAAAGTGTTTCGCATCAAAATAGATTTAAAGTTGCAGAAGATGGATCGTAACTTTACTCGTCCCAACGGGAAATTCACAATTTCCAGTAGTATTCAAACCTTAAGGCAGGTTATAAATACAAAAGTAAAATGAACTTAAAATGTGTTTAGGGTACGTATTAAAGCTGTGTACCGTTTGTAACGGAGCTCAGAACAGTAAAAGGACACGCTGGGCTGAATGTGTCCTGCATCTTTGTGTTATAATTACAGAGGCACCTGTGTGTGTGTGTTGTGTCTGATTAAAGTGAAGCTAATTTAGTTACAGGATGTACAATAAGCAGTTTGGGACGAGGCGAATCTGAGTTCATTTAAGTCTGTAAATATATTTTATAATCACTTAAGCTATGAAATAATAAACGAAGATAGAAAACATCACAGGGGCAGGACATCACCTTCAAATACCTTGTTTTATTCCAAACTTAAAAACTGTTGACTCACAAATGCCTGAAACAATTAATTACTTAACAGATTGGTGATTGTTGTGTTATTAATTGTTATTAATAATTGGCTTTTATTTCAGCCCTTATAGGTAGAAAGACAATAAGGGAATTTGGTGCTAAAAGACTTGGAAAGAAACTTGCTCATATTAAATTCAGATTAATTGTCAAACATTTCATGAAGCTCCTGATATGACAGCAGAACAGTTATTAAACATGCAGATGATCCTGCTTCATGGTAATGAGACCAGCCACAGACCAGCCACTGATGATTTTTCTTACGTCCTGATTGGTTTTAATATTGTCTGTGTCACATGTGTTTTGTCACCTCACTGTGAAATGAATCCCCCCACAGGTGTAAATAAAGTAACTAATTCCGGAGCCATGTGGCCTCCGCATGGTTGTTTTAAGACTCGGGAAGCTGAAGGTTCCTGCCTCCGAGCTGTGAACCTGTGTTTTCTCGCGCAGTGCCTCGATGGGCCATCTACACCATCTTTGCGGCCGGCGTCCTGCTCATCCTGCTGTGCTGTCTGTGCGTCTGCATCAAATGCTGCTGCAGAGGAAACAAGAAGAAGCGGCAGCAGAAGAAGGACGAGAAGATCAGTATGAAGGGTGTGAACGGGAAAACAACCACAGCTCTGGTGAGTGACGGCGAATTGGATTCTGGTTTCTAATATGTGCAACACACCAGGAAAAGACAAGAGCTGGGGTCAAATCTAAAGCACAAGACTTGCAACAGTGTGCAGCTGTTTCCTGAAACATCTGTGCAGGTTTTGGTCGTGCCCTAAACACGGTTCACTGTCCACGCTGAGTCTCACTGAAACTAAGTGGACTTGCTGACTCGTACGATCGGTGACTGTGTGATACATGTTTCCAACAGAACTGTAGCTCACATGTGAAAGAATCCATAGAGGAGCAGGTGTGTGAAGTAGCTTAAATTGGAAAAACACCAGTAAAGTACAATTCACCTACAGTAACAGTAAATGTTTTAAAACTCACCAGCCTTTTGCCCTGGAGCGTTGGATTTATGTTTTAGTGAGTTTGTCACGAGTGTCTCTGCATGTTCCTTCAGTTATGAAGTTGTTGACTAGATGAAAAAACTGATTACAGTCACTTTTACTTTTTGTACTTGTTAACCGGACAGGAATGTGTTTCCGATTCAAAGTTGCTTCTTGTGTTTCCTTCGCTCTGACAGGTCCAGCCTGACGTTGGTGACGTGGACTACGGCTCCACCAGAAAGTACAGAGGGAAGCTGCTCTACTCTCTGGAGTACAACGCTGCCACGTCTGAGGTGATCAAACCTGTGGACGGTTGTTGACACTGCAGCCGGTTTAACCGCTGAGCCTCTGGACTGTGGCCCAGAGGTCAACACACTGCAACTAAACCAACTCATTCAAAAATCATGTCTGATGTGACAACACAGGAACAAGCAGCAAACTACACACAGCCGAAAACAGACACACTTTGGCATTTCTGCTGTTGTTTTTTTTTGTCTGGCTGTTTATTTGCTGCCTCTGTTTCCTTTAAGTTTTGTCTAAAGTCTGAAGTTGCAGTGTGTTGAGCTCTTAAACGTCTTTTTGCATTAAACGTCTTTTGGACTCACAGTGGACAATTTACAACAAAAAATGATTCTAATCAGTGAAGTGAGAGTTTTCACAGGTTCCGTTGGAGACACTACAGGTTCTGTCTTTATTGGCGTTTGGACACTTGAAAACACACTGTGCAGTGCAGTCCTTTAACTGTCTGTCCCTCTAAAAGACACTTTGCTGTTTGCTTCCTGTCGCTCTTCACAGCTCATGGTCGGGATCAAACAAGCCGACAGCCTGAAAGCCATGGACCTGGGAAAAAGTTCCGACCCGTACGTCAAAGTCTACATTGTCCCTGACAAAATCAAAACCTGCGAGACCAAAGTGTTTAAAAATACACTGAACCCCGGCTTCAACGAACAGTTCAACTTCCAGGTATGAAATGTGGTGATGTGGTTTGACGCTTTTGCAAAGACAAACTGACTAATTGCAGTGTTTGTTGTATTTATACTGTGTCTCTTACAGTTTGTGACAGAAACTCATTATCATTTCTGTCTTTATTAAGGCTTTTAATTTGAAGTAAAAAGGAAGTAACCCACCCAGATCGTTTTTAATGTCAGTCATGATTAAAAAGGTTGATTAGTAATTTAGTGCCAAACTGATCTGAGTAAATTCAGCAATTTTTAAAGCATTAAAACTACAGAAACAGAATGTTTAAAATGATATTTGACATGTGAAGAATCTGTTGTTACTGAATCTGAGGCTCTGATCCCCAAACTGCCGCCTCTGACCTGAATGATGGTTTCGCAGATATCCAAGGCGTCGCTGCTGAAGTCCACGGTGGTGATGCAGGTGTTTGACTTCAACAGATTCACCAAACACAACATCATCGGCGAGCTCAGGGTGCAGCTCGGCAACGTCGACTGGAACCACGTGATCGAAGAGTGGCAGGACCTCGCCGAGCCCGCCAAGTTCGAGGTACTGTCCAAAACACAGTAGGTGCCAACATGTGTGTCGGAAAAACAAAAGTGATGATATTTAGCAACAGAATGATCGATGAGGATGTGACAATGAAAACAACTGAGTGAATGAAATTAAGTTTTTGTGCGTCAACATTGACAATAAGATGAGTTGGAAACCAACTAAGTTTAGTGAAATACAAACCAACTGCAATTCTATACAAAGTCAAAGATCTTCTGCATGACAAAGCTTTGTATATACTGTAGTGTTCACTTACTGTTCCACAACTCAGCTGTTGTGTAGAGGTTAGTTTCATTTTACAGAAGAGGGTAAGAATTATCAATAGATGTTCTTATCAAGAAGCCTTAAGTAACAGTTGAAGAAATTTGAGGATCTAGTCGACTTCCTCAGATATTATATAAAACAAGTTTAAAAAAATCACTACCAAAAAACATACAAGACAGACTTTAAGAGACAGATCTTTATGTTTGAGAAAATCTGAACCAGAACAAATTTGAATTTATGGAACAAACCTGAGGATGAATTAAAATGATGTGTGAATTAAAAATGTTAAATAAGAACAATAATGTAGTGGACTTTGTATCTAGGGGCAACAACCTGCTGTTTGAAAACTACTAGATCTCTTTACTTACTGTCGTATCAATGTGGGATATGAAGAGGATCAGAAGGTGATTTCAAAGGGGTCGGGTTTTGCGGTCAGTGTTTTGTTCATAGCTTATATCTGCTGCCAACAAGTGGGCAAAAACATGAGTTGTTTCAGCTTTAAATATGTAATTACATCCACTGTATCCATCAAAACACCATAAAGAAGCATCATTAGGTTTGTTTGTTGAGCTTTTTTCAATTGTCGCTTTTTGTTGTGTGTGTTAGGAAGAAAACCTGGGGGAGATCTGCTTCTCACTGCGATACGTTCCCACTGCCGGAAAACTGACTGTGGTGATCCTGGAGGCCAAAAACCTGAAGAGCATGGACGTCGGAGGATCCTCAGGTCAGAACAAAAGCTCATTCAGAGTTTCACATAGTGAATTTCATCGCACATGCAATCATTGATCAGGATTATTTTGAAGAGAATTTATCGTCCAACAAATTACATCTGGAATCCGGTGAGAGTCCAGCCCCCCTTTGGAGGAAAAACTGGGTCCACCAGCCAACTTTATCTCTGCTTGGACAACACGTTTTCGTCCCACAGCCTCAGATATTGACGCTTCCTAAGGCGTCACATTGCTTTGCTTTCTTACGTCTTACCATAGGTATGACATCAGTAGGACACTCCGGGGGGGGCGCTAACTGGAACGACTTTATATACCCACAAAAACTGCGTTAGTTTTAGGAAAAACAACTTCAGGGTAAATTTAAAATCCAAGATAAATTAAAGAAAAATAAAACTCTACAAACAAAGTTACAACATCAGCGTTAAAGTGCAAAATGTCTGGTCTTCTGTGTCCTGTTGTATCATCCACCTTCCTGTGAAACCTTTTCACTTTGTGTAGATCATCATTGCTGTAGGTGTCTGTACAGCAGTCTGTAAAACAAAGTCTCTGAAAATTTGAAAGGGAGAAAATAATTTGAGCTGATAATTTACCATTTTTAGTTTACTCCTCAGAGAAGTGAATTCTCTCGTGACATAAAATTTCTGTGTACAGCTCAGAGCCGGGACACACCAAGCCGAGCGTCTGTTGGCCCAGTCTGCAGCGGCATGTAACTTTTTGGCCTGTTGAATGCGTTGAATTGGCATCTGTGTACTGAAGAAATGTGTGCTTGATTTGAAGCATTTATAAAGTGTCTGTGGTGAGCGAGTTTGGCGTTAAAGCTAATGCCGCTTTGTTCACTTCACTCATCGACTCTCATCGGTGTGTTTGACCCAAAATCGACGAACTGAAGCCGCGGTCGCTCAAAGCTACTTCTTTGTCGGCTTGATGTGTCACAGCCTTCACACGTTAATGAATAAATGAAACTTTAAATTGGATTTTGAAAAACATACTTTTATGTTTTATGATGTATTATATTTGTTTGCAGATCCTTACGTGAAGGTGCAGTTGGCTCTGGACAAGAGGAAGTGGAAGAAAAGGAAGACGTCCATTAAGAAGAAGACGCTTAACCCTTATTACAACGAGTCCTTCACCTTCGATGTGTCATTTGAACAAATCCAGGTTAGTGTGAGCAGATGAGACTTACTGACGTTAATAATAAGAATTTATCATGTCATGTGAAAACCATCAGCGGCCTGGTCCTGTGAAGCTGCTGTTTCGGGACATACAGTGTTAGACTAAAAGTTCTGGTCCTGTCATCCTCAGAGAGTGAACCTGGTGATCTCCGTGTGGGACCACGACACCGTGACCCGGAACGACGCCATTGGGAAAATCTACCTGGGCTGTGACTCTGCTGGGAACCAGCTGAGGCACTGGGCGGACATGTTGTCCAACCCGCGGCGGCCGGTCGCCCAGTGGCACAGCCTGCTGTCGGCTGAGCAGGTCAACTCCACCCTGGCACTGAAGAAGAAGATCCCCCTCCCCAGCAAACTGCCCTTCTGAAGGCAAAAACACTTTAAAGGGACGAAACGCATACAACGACATTTAAATATAGTTTAAAGATCATTTATGTGACTGATTATTGATCAAACTTTACCATATATTTAGCTCAAATCATGTAATGATACTTTTAACAAATTGTAGCAATTTGTTCCTTCCGTATCAACTGTATCAAACACATTTAGTTCTTTAAAAGTTTGTCCAGTTTGTTCTAATGTAGCGTGTATTAAATATCATGTTCCCTCATGTGATCACGTCAACTGTATGTGTCCAACTCTGTGAGGGCAGTGACTGATCCTAATATTATATCTATTCAATAATTTTTTTTGTAGCAAAACTTTTCAGCCAATAAATAATGAAATTCTGGAAAAAAGTGACCAAAAACACGTTGTTTACCATCACCTGTCCGTGAGTTTGGAGGTAACGTGATGGGCTCCTCCCTCTTTTAGCTGAAACAATCCTTCAGCATAATCAGGACGGCGTCTTCAGCTGGCGATTTCATCTGCAGAAGCAGCTGGATACTCGAACTTCCTAAATTAAGAACCTGTGGTGTAAGTTGAAGATCAGTAAAACTTATTTCAGCAGGTGTCTGATGCTTCAGTTCCCCACAGATGGATTCTGGTCTTGGGACTGGGTTGGTTTGGTTTTACCTTTAGAAACTGATGCTAACTTGTGATCTCAGTTTACCTGCAGGGAGGAGATTCTAGGCCGTGAACACAGGATGGAGAGTAAATTCACACATGCAGGACTGTAGGTTTAGTGCTGCTTTCTTTGTTCCACTGAACCATCTTTGTTTCGACTGTTCAACATGACATTAACCAGCTCCACACAGAAATGTCGTTCCCAGTTTGGTGTGAAAGAACTTGACACATCTGTATCTATGATAAGACACTTTGTGTATTTCACTCTATGCATGAAGTGACATCAGAAAATTCCTAGGAAGGTCCTTCAGGAATCTGGTTACCAAATGTGCTTGATATTTCACCTTTTTATACAAGCCTTTGTGGTTCTCTGCAGTGCAGCGGCTGGATGAAGATGTTCTCTTTGGTGCAGAAGTAGATCTGTGGGACGTGTTCTCTGTGTCAGGATCTGTCTCTATTATTAAGCTGTGGGACAGATGCAGATTTAGCTGCTGAAGCTTATTACTGACAGAGACACAAGACAATGGATTAGACATATACTCACTGGCCACTTTATTAGGTACACCTGTACAACAGCAGCTCTGCCATGAATTCTGGTTTTACTAGGTTCTAATTTGTCAGTTTTTAAGTTGGAAATCTCACAAAGGTGATAATTCTAATATGTGTTTATGACTGAGGTCAAAGTGGTTTGTGAACTAATACTACAGTTGGTAGCGCGGTCGTCCACCAATCCTACAGTTGTTGGTTCAATCCCCAGCTCCTCTGGTCACACATCAAACTGTCCTTGAGCAAGACACTGAACCCCACTTATTTGTGTCAGCTAGCTGCATAATTGTGAGTGTGAATGGGCAGATAAGAAGCAGTGTAATTCTGAGATCACGACTCCTTGAGTTGTATAATGACTTTTACCGTTTAAAATAAGAAACGCAACCACAAGAGACACAAGCCAGTGTCTTGTTGTGTCAGTCCCTGGATAAATGCAGTGGCTTGTGTCAGTAAGGTCATTGGAAGTAAAACACGTGCCAATTAATTATATGAATCATGACTTCCACACGGACTCTGACTTCCATATCGGATAAGTCACAGCCCGGTAACAATAACCACCTACGGTGCTGTTGGACTGTAGTGAAGTTGTGCTTCGAAAAACCTGATTGGATAATGTTGGGAGTCGGGATCAAAATAGGAATAGAACCGGAAAAAGAAGGAAAAGAAGAAGAAGAAACGTAACTATTCATACATACATGATGTTGTTTTATTGCTGCTTTGTTCTGCTGTGTTGACGTGTGTGTCAACTTACGACTTTTTGTCTCCAAAACATAACATAAAAAATTAATATAACAAAATTCTGGCTTTTAAAACATACTAAACTTCACATAGGAGCAGCAGATCATCCTGCCAAAGAACATTTCTGAGACTGAAAAAGTTCATCACATCCGTTTTATCATTGAAATCCTCATTTATATTTACACACACACTGTGTTGTGAATTGTAGAACATGTGCATTTACTTTCTGTTTCTTGATTCACTTTGAGCTAATTAAGGTTTGTTAAACACAGTCCTGTCCTCATGTGGACATCTTCGTCTGTCGTACAAGTGTGTGAACTATGGCCTTGAGATGAAGTGATAGTTGTGATTGGTGCAGATTTAATGGACATGTTGGTGAGAATGTGATGGGCAGGTTTGGTCTCCAGGACAGGAGCAAAGAAGGACACGAGCTGGTGGACTTTGCAAAAAGGACGGAAATGGCTGTAGTGAAGAGTTTATTCCAGAAGAGGCAGGAACATGTAGGGAGACGTATAAGAGCCGAGGGAGAAGCAGCACCGAGGTGGATTATATCTCTGACACAGATCAGTGACTCTAGTGTGTAAAAATGATTCTGGTGGTGAGGAAGCTGAAGAGGACAAAGTGGTGGAAGTTGAAAAAAAAATGCTGTGTAGTTTTTAGGGAGGAGTTGAGACAGGTTTTGGTTGGTCAGGGGATGCTTTCAGATGACTGGACAACTACAGCAAAGGTGATCAGGGAGACAGGTAGGAAGGAACTCGGTGTGTCAACGGGAAAGAGGAAAGTGGACAAGGAGACTTTGCGGTGAAACGAGGAAGTTCAGGAGTGTAAACAAAGAAAGAGCTTAGCTAAGAAGAAGTGGGACACTGAGACGACTGAAGGTGAAGGTAGAAGGTGGCAAAGGCCAAACAAAGAGCATGTGAGGACATGTATGTAGGTTGGACACTAAGGAGAGAGACGTGGATCTGTACAGGTTGGTGAGTCAGAGAGACGGACATGGGAAGGATGTGCAGCAGGTTAGTGCGATTAAAGAGATAGGAACGTGTTGATAGGAGTGTGAGACAATGAAAAGCAGCTGATGACAACAAAGACGAGTTCTTCTTCTAGGAGGAACAAAAGTGGAACTGAAAACAAATGAAGCAGGATAGTGGAGATAATAATGAGGAAATATCTGACTAAATGATGTAGCTGTAATTGTGGTAAAGAGACAGTTGAATAACTGAACTTCCTCTGGTGTCACATTGTTTCTTTAGTTTCCTTTGACATTTAATACGAGTGAACTTAACTAACTAAGTTAGTACGTTAGTAGTCAGTACGTTAACTGCCACACAAGAAACAATAAAACATTGGACATGCTATATGCTAACACAAAGAATGCATATACCTCCACCCCCCTCCCCCCTCTGGGTCGCTCCGACCATAATCTCGTGTCCCTGTCTCCTGCTTACACTCCGGTGGTGAAAAAACAGTCACCACAGGTGAACACAGTGAAGATCTGGACAGAGGAGGCGAGTGAACAGCTGAGGGACTGTTTTAACATCACGGACTGGGACATTCTCTGTAGTCCACATGGGGAGGACATCGACAGTCTCACAGACTGTATCACTGACTATATAAACTTCTGTGTGGAAAACACTGTGCCATCCAAGACAGTGCGGTGTTTTCCCAAAAACAAGCCCTGGGTGAGCCCTGAGCTGAAAGCCCTGCTGAATGAAAAGAAGAGGGCCTTTCTCTCTGGGGACACGGAGGAGCTGGGCAGAGTGCAGCGGGAATTAAAATTCAAAATCAGGAGGTGCAAGGACAGCTACAGGAAGAAACTGGAGCATCGTCTGGAGCAGAACAACGTCCGTGAGGTGTGGAGAGGACTGAAACACATCTCAGGACACGGTGAGGGTGGGGATAGTCGACAGGTCACGGGTGACCAGATCTGGGCAAATGAATTAAATCTGTTCTTTAACAGATTTGATTCTGCCCAGTCCCCCCCCCATCACTGCTGAGGGGGAAGCTGGAGGTAGCAGGTGTGGACCAACATCTAGCTGCCTGGACCATCAACTACCTCACGGACAGGCCACAGTTTGTGAGGCTGCAGGACTGTGTGTCAGATGTGGTAGTCTGCAACACGGGGGCACCTCAAGGGACGGTGCTCTCCCCTTTTCTTTTCACACTCTACACGTCAGACTTCAGGTACAACTCCCACCTCTCTCACCTGCAGAAATTCTCAGACGACACAGCCATTGTTGGCTGTGTACTGGGTGAGAATGAATAGGAATACAAGGGGGTCATCTCGGACTTCGTGGACTGGTGTGAGAACAATTATTTGTTCTTGAATACCAGTAAGACAAAGGAGTTAGTGCTTGACTTCAGACGAAACCCTCCACCACACACACCGGTGACCATCCAGGGCTCACACATTGAGATTGTGGACACTTTTAAATACCTGGTGTCCACCTAAACAAAAAACTCGACAAACAACACAGACTCTCTGTACAGGAAGGGCCAGAGTCGCCTCCACCTGCTGAGCAGACTGAGGTCCTTTGGTGTGTGCAGGGAGCTGTTACGGACATTTTAATGTCTTTAAGCATTTTAACCTCCATAGGAGTTTGCACAGTGGAACAATTATAATACATTGCTTTGTTTTATAGCAGTGCTTCTCAAATAGTGGGGCCCGCCCCCTGGGGGGGTGCGGTGCGCTGCCAGGGGGAGCGTGTGTGACCCTGGGGAACATGCTTTTTTTGCCGTACTAGAATAGAGTGTAATTGCAGATCCACGACAGTAGTTGGCAGTGGCGCTCTCGTTGTCAGAGTGTGCGCAGGGAGGATTAGCTCTGTGGTGTCGGGTTTATTTTGCACCGAGCAAAGAAGTGAGTAAACGAACCTAAAGACAACATGAAGAGATTTTTAACAGGGATGAAAAGAAAGGGAGAGAGATGAAGATAATGAAACAAAAGAAAGTCACCCGAAAGCTAAGACGAGGAAATATGACGAAGCATATGTAGCGCTTGGCTTTATAGTCGCGGGGGGGGCGCGAATTGTTTTCTTTTTGCTAGGGGGGCGTAACAGAAAATAATTGAGAAGCACTGTTATATATTATGAGATTTTGGGCTTGATGAAAAGAGAAATCTATACTCGAGTTTGTGTGATTAAACCGAACAAAGGATTTAATGTGATCTAGAGGAGGGACTAGCTCTGCCCTCCGCGGTAAATTTGAATCTGCAGCAACGCCTCATAATCTTGGTGACGCCCCAGGATATAAAAAAAAAGTTAAACTTCGAGCTTTTAAACGACTTTAGAATTCCATCCTGAAGATGAAATGTGCCTCAGCTAATATAACTTAGCTAAGGTTGTTAAAAATACTTTTCATCAAGTCTCTCGTTTGTACCTTTTCAAACTATTTTTAAAGCGCGCACGTCTTTGCTGCCTATTTCTGTCTTTGTACATTATTTTTGGTGATTGACGCATAACTTGGCAGAACAACCTGCAGCAGCTCCCACGCAAAGTACAAATATCTCTCTATTTTATGGAAAGTCTGGTGTCTGTACAGCCGATAAACCAATGGAGCCTTTATGAAGTTTATTTCTAGAGTTTTTAAAATATAATTTCTGTTACTTAGAGGTAAATAGTGACTTGACTCCTTTCCTCGAGCCCAAATTCATCACACACACTGTCATTCCTGCTCAATTTATCCATTTACTTGGTTATTTCATGTTTTGTTGTTTATTACATTCATTCCATATATCCATATACATACTCACACTTATCTATATTCTCTGTAGTTGTAGGTTAATAAATAATTGAAAAGAATTGGTTCTGTGTTTGTCTTTCTTCAGAGAAACTGACAAAGTCACTGAAACAGTAAAGAACTCATGACAGAGACTGATCTTGGGTTAAATTGTTGTTTACTTAATTGTATTGTTACTGTGGTCCATCGGCGGATCAGATAATATTTTAGACACAGCTTGGTTCAGCTTAATAAACCTGGTGCCCTAATTCGAGGAAATGAACGCTTTTGTGTTAATATCAAATCACCCAAGTCGCACTAGTTTGCTACAACTATAATGCACATTGTTCTGTGCAGATTCTGTGTCCCTTGTCTATGGCTGCTAAAACACAAGATGTGGGATTAATAAAGTTCTATCTTATCTTAGCAGAGCAGCTAATGGGTCGAGTAGTTAGCTTAGCTAGCAGGCTGCTAATAATCAGCTAACTCACACAAAACTGTATCTGTAGGAAACTGATGAAAACTGTCAAGCTAAGTTATGAAATTTAGATGCAAAGAAAAGTGGACGAGTTGACTATAAATCAACCAACATGAGTTTTTCCCCCGCACAGTGTGACTCCTGCAAACAGGAAACGTATTTCTAGGAGGCCTGAAGGCTGGTGTGTGTGTATGTGTGTGTGTGTGTGTGTGTGTGTGTGTGTGTGTGTGTGTGTGTGTGTGTGTGTGTGTGTGTGTGTGTGTGTGTGTGTGTGTGTGTGTGTGTGTGTTTTATTGGATTTTCCTCGTGTTACTCACAGCAGTTTTATGACGTTCACATTTTTGCCACAAGAAAGTTCAGAAAATACGTCCAATTACTACAAAGGCATAAATATGACTAATGGTATCAATGTATTTATGTAATTATATTTCCTGTATTAACTGGGACGTTCCAATGAATGATTCACTGTGACACTGCTGCATTAATAATTAGTGGCACAAACGTCTTTTCTCTGTGTAAATGTTTATTATTTCCGGTCACACACGTAGTGACGTCTGAATATTAATGAGGCGATTCTCAACAAAACTCTGATTTTTATGTCTGTATTTATTGATTTGTGATTTATAGCAATAAAATAATTTTGTTCCACAGCTTCTTGGACCTTGTCATAGTGTCATAGAACTGAGCAGTGGGGGGTTGGTTCTGTCGTCCACGTCCTTGTGTGGGTTTCCTCTGTGTCCTCCTGGTTCATGTCCTCAGATCATTTATGGCTCTGAATCGCTCACAGGTTTGAATGTGAGAGTCTCAGTTTGTACAAGCCGCCAGATGTTGATTTACTTTCTCGTTTAAGCGTCAAATCAGTTTTTTTCCAAATAGAAACGACTCAAAGCCTCATCAGGCTTCACTCGTCTGTGATCACGTGACTCTCTCTCTCTGGTGACTTCCTGTTTACACTAGTTAGTTTTTACTTTCAGTTTTGTTCGTCGTGCTGCTGCAGCTCTTTTGTCCCTGTGTCGTTTTGGTAAGTGACAGTTTTCAGACTCTCAGTTTGATTTCATCTTTACTTTGGGTCTGAGCTTTTCTTTGACACTCAAACATTATTTCTAGGAGAATTTACAGTGGACACGTTGAAAGAGCTGAAACCTCCGTAGAACCGAGAGTCAAAGTCTGAAAAGATGAAATATGGTGTTTCAAATTTACCTGTGACCACGTTATCTGGGGACCGACTTCCGTAGTTACGGCAGCTGTTGAAAGCAGGAAGACACATTATCCATCCTCATCTGTGCCAGTTTGTCTGTTGTTCGTTTCATTACCAATAAACTTGCATGTAATTGTTCTTTTGAGACTCGCTTTGTTTGAGTAAAGGTGACGTCAACACCCGGACACAGTTTGAGCGATGCACGTAAATACGGAAGGAACGAGCACTGAGGCCTCTGCTTGTGTGTTGCCTTTGTCTGTTTTAAATAAAATGTTGAATCTATACGTTACTATATTTATCTTTGGGCCTCTGTTTGCGTAAACGTGTCCCAGATGAAGTTATTCAGTCGGACTTTAAACATAAAAAAAATATAAAGTATTCTACGGGACTCGAGACCGTCTCACGTCATGAGAAAATGAACTAAAGTCAACAGACAAACCCGCTGCACTATCAGCATCTGACACACGTCGTCACGATTTTGGACACCTTCACCCGTTTCTCTTGCTCTGCAACAGTCAGATCAACTTGTGACCACAGTGTCCGTGTCATTACTGCGGTTGTCTCTGCCAAGGGGACAACTGCATCACAGTTGTCCCTCTTTCATTCAGTCCCTATGTCAGAAATAAACCCTCTTACAAGTCTGGAAGCACTTTATTCAACTTGTGACACTCCAGGCCTAAAGTAATTTGGTTTCTCCAGAAAGTCACACACCTCTTAACAAAAACACACAGCAAAGAGGAAGGAAAATATCGATCGAAGTCCGCGAGGTATGTTGGAACAGGATCGTCAGTTTGTGGACTGCGTATGTTTGTGTAGAATCTGTAAGTCACGGCTGTAAATATTGTAAATAGATTGTCAGCAAACACTCTGGGTTTTCGCGACTGTGGTGAAGTAGGTTCGATCTCCGGCTCCTCCAGACACATGTCAGAGTGTGTTTGAGCAAGACACTGAACCTCCACTGAGCTGATCCTGGTGAGTGTTGGTCAGCTGCAAAGTGTGATGGTTCCCCCTCAGTGTAAAGTCCTTCGAGAACCAACAAGTAGAAAAGTGCAGAACAGAGAGGAAGCCAGGACAGGTGGGAGGACGAGGACTTCGAGGAGAAGCAGGTAACTAACAGGTGCTGATTAGGCTGCACAGACAGAGGGAGACCAGGACAGAGGAGAGACAGTGATCATCACCAGGGCAACACAGAGCAGCTTCTGACACGTCCTCCAGCTGGAGACGCTGCTGGATTCAGCCATTTTTTCATTTTCCTCCCATCCACACACTCACTGCACCACTGATGTTACACACTAACATGTGAAATATTTCAGGTCCATGTCATGTGTTGTCCTCTTCTGTTTGTCCGTCCTCTGAACCAGGTGGTGACACACACGTGTATTTACCTGCTGGGATCCTGATAATGTCTCAGGATGGACTAGAGGTGGATTTTGGATTTGAACACGTGTAAAATCCGTGTTTTCACTGAGCTGTAAATGTGTGATGGTCAGTCAGGAGGGTTTGACTATAGTTGGTCCTACAGGAGACAAAAGCCTGAATGAGTCTTTCTAACTCTAGATTAGACAAAGACTTTCTCATTTTAGCTGTTTGGAACACGTCACATCAGGTCATGTAGATAATGTTTAAACATGTCAAAGTCAGTTTCAGCTGCAAATCACCAAAATACTTGTGTGTGAATAATGAATAATTGTGAGTGTGAGCTTCCAATCAGACGTCAGCTCTGTTTGATCTGTTTGATCGTTGGTTTTATTTCCTGCTGCCTCCTTTGTTTCCTTTGTTACACATTGATTTGTGGATTTAACGTCTAGTTGACAGTCAGATTCCAGCTCTTTATCATCCAGTAGATCTGCTACATGATGAGTGAGTGAAGGATGTTGAATAAAACCTGATGTTGTTCATTTGTCTCTGATCTTCTCTGTGTTTCCAGCTGAAGCTCCAAAGTCTCTGTGACTGGATGTGAATTCAGCAGCTGAGCAGCTTCAAGGAAACATTGTCAGTGTTGTTGCTGGAAAGACTGAGCTCGTGTCTCCCAGCAGGTTTGGACTCTGCTATGAATCAGTGTGAGGACACAGAGGAGGGAGTCCCTCCCTCTAAAACCACTCTGTTTCGGGGACTTTGGAGACAGATCAAAGACCAGAGGTGAGATGAGGATCTCTAACTGTCCACGTCAAATCCGTCCACCATCATTATTCACACTCACTGTCACATCTGCCACTCAGCTCCTAAGTAACAGCTTAGAAGAACTAATCCTGAACCACTAACTGTTTTAGTTCACTAGAGCCAACCACTGATTAGTCCACTAACAACTAAGATGAGACAGGATCTTTCATCAGGTTCCATGTTGATGAACAGGAGAACGTTCCTCATCCACTGTCTTCTTACTGAGTTTCTATCTGCTTCAACATTTCAGCTGCTGACAGTCTGATCACAATTCATCTGGTTTCAGCTTCAAACCACTTTTCATTTGTCTCTGGATTGTTTGGATCAGGATGAAGAAGCATAGACCAGACTCTGCTGAACCCAGCTGTGTCTCCATGAAAAGTGACTGGTCTAAGGGTCAAGATATTTACTTCAAACATGATCAACCTGCTGATGGAAGGTAAGAATTTCAAACTGAACGTGACTCCTGAGAAAATGTCCAGAACTTTGTACTCTAGGACTGAACTACATCAGCATCTCATGATACAGCCTGTTAAATTCCAAAAAGTTTCTTCTCCTTGACCTTACATTGTGAAATAAAATGTGACCTGAATTTGTCTCTTTCTATTTTCTCCCCAGAGTTGAGCAGCAGATCTCAGACGTTCACAGTGATCAGTCTGTCCAGCAGCATCAACCAGACCTGGACTCCATATTTATGGTCTGTACATCTACAAACCCACTTTGACAATGAACTACATCAAACCCAGACTGAATGTCCAACAACCATTCAGGTCCTAACAGAGTCCATGCTGCCGTGTTCAGACCAGCAGGTCTTCAGACTGACACATGAATCACATGTTGTCTTCTACCAGTTGAAATGAAATGTTCACTTCTCATTCTGTTCCAGCTGCTGGAGGACAACATTGTCAATTTTGTGAAGAACCAGCTGAAGGAGAGGGTCCTGAGAGCAGATTACCCAGAATGCTCAGAGAATCAGAGGGAGGATGAGGAGGTGTTGGACAGTGAGGATGAAGAGCAGAGGTGGAGCAGCAGAGAGTCATTAGTGAAGATCACAGTGAACTTCCTGAGGAGAATGAAGCAGGAGGAGCTGGCTGACTGTGTGCAGAGCAGTAAGATGATTTGAACAGATTGAACATGATGGAAACAGCAGGAGAGAGGTTTACATTTCCAAAGTCTGCTGTAAATATGCTGCACACATCTGTATCAGATCAGAGGCTGTTTGTCCTCCACTGATGATAAAACTGATGGAGGAAGAAAAACTCTCTGATTCTCTGAAGGATCCACTCATTTTAATTTCTTCTTTGTTCTTTCAGGAATCGATGCTGCAGCGTGTCGACGTAAACTCAAGTGTAACCTGAAGAAGAAGTTCCAGTGTGTGTTTGAGGGCATCGCTAAAGCAGGAAACACAACCCTTCTGAATCAGATCTACGCAGAGCTCTACATCACAGAGGGAGGGACTGGAGAGGTCAATGAGGAACATGAGGTCAGACAGATTTAAACAGCATCCAGGAAACCAGACAGAACAGAAACAACCATCAGACAAGAAGACATCTTTAAAGCCTCACCTGGAAGAGATGGACCAATCAGAAAAGTGATGACAAAGGGAGTGGCTGGCATTGGGAAAACAGTCTTAACACAGAAGTTCACTCTGGACTGGGCTGAAGACAAAGCCAACCAGGACATACAGTTCACATTTCCACTGACTTTCAGAGAGCTGAATGTGCTGAAAGAGAAAAAGTTCAGCTTGGTGGAACTTGTTCATCTCTTCTTTCCTGAAACCAAAAGAGTCAGCAGGTTTGAAGAGTTCCAGGTTGTGTTCATCTTTGACGGTCTGGATGAGTGTCGACTTCCTCTGGACTTTAAGAACAATGAGATTCTGACTGATGTCACAGAGTCCACCTCAGTGGATGTGCTGCTGACAAACCTCATCAGGGGAACCTGCTTCCCTCTGCTCGCCTCTGGATAACCACACGACCTGCAGCAGCCAATCAGATCCCTCCTGAGTGTGTTGACATGATGACAGAGGTCAGAGGGTTCACTGGAGGACGAGTACTTCAGTAAGAGATTCAGAGATGAGGAGCAGGCCAGCAGAATCATCTCCCACATCAAGACATCACGAAGCCTCCACATCATGTGCCACATCCCAGTCTTCTGCTGGATCACTGCTACAGTTCTGGAGGATGTGCTGAAAACCAGAGAGGGAGGAGAGCTGCCCAAGACCCTGACTGAGATGTACATCCACTTCCTGGTGGTTCAGTCCAAACTGAAGAACATCAAGTATGATGGAGGAGCTGACACAGATCCACACTGGAGTCCAGAGAGCAGGAAGATGATTGAATCTCTGGGAAAAGTGGCTTTTGAGCAGCTGCAGAAAGGAAACCTGATCTTCTATGAATCTGACCTGACAGAATGTGGCATCAATATCAGAGCAGCCTCAGTTTACTCAGGAGTGTTCACACAGATCTTTAAAGAGGACCGAGGACTGTACCAGGACAAGGTGTTCTGCTTCGTCCATCTGAGTGTTCAGGAGTTTCTGGCTGCTCTTCATGTCCATCTGACATTCATCAACTCTGGAGTCAATCTGATTTCAGAAAAACAGTCAACATCTCTGTGGTCAAAACTCCTTAGATCTAATCTAAACCTTTTCTACCAGGTTGCTGTGGACAAGGCCTTACAGAGTCCGAATGGACACCTGGACATGTTTCTCCGTTTCCTCCTCGGCCTTTCACTGCAGACCAATCAGACTCTCCTACGAGGCCTGCTGACCCAGACAGGAAGTGGATCACAGACCAATCAGATAACAGTCCAGTACATCAAGAAGAAGATCAGTGAGAATCTGTCTGCAGAGAAAAGCATCAACCTGTTCCACTGTCTGAATGAACTGAATGATGGTTCTCTAGTGGAGAGATCCAACAGTCCCTGAGATCAGGACGTCTGTCCACAGATAAACTGTCTCCTGCTCAGTGGTCAGCTCTGATTTTCATCTTAATGTCCTCAGACAAAGATCTGGACGTGTTTGACCTGAAGAAATACTCTGCTTCAGAGGAGGCTCTTCTGAGGCTGCTAGCTGTGGTCAAAGCCTCCAACAAAGCTCTGTATGTGCACATAGACCAGTTTAGTTTAAGTGGATCAACATTTGATTGTTTGTAATTGTTTCTGTTGTTTTGCTGCTTTTCTTCAGACTAAGTGACTGTAACCTCTCAGAGAGAAGCTGTGAAGCTCTGTCCTCAGTTCTCAGCTCCCAGTCCTCTAGTCTGAGAGAACTGGACCTGAGTAACAACGACCTGCAGGATTCACTAATAAAACTGTTGTCTACTGCACTTAAGAGTCCCTACTGTAAACTGGAAACCCTCAGGTCAGTTTTCAGCTATTTAAACAAATAACATTCATTTTTAAAAATATGTATTTAAACTGTGTGTTCACTGACAAACCAACTTTTACAGGCTGAGTTCCTGTAACCTCTCAGAGAGAAGCTGTGAAGCTCTGTCCTCAGTTCTCAGCTCCCAGTCCTCTAGTCTGAGAGAACTGGACCTGAGTAACAACGACTTGCAGGATTCAGGAGTGAAGCTGATGTCTGCTGGACTGAAGCAACAACACTGCAGACTGGAAACTCTCAGGTCAGGATTCAGCTCTTTGGATTCAGTCGTCTGACAAGTTCAATATTGTTTTGTTCATTTTCCTGTGGTAGCATCATTGTACTGAAGAGGTTTTCAGACTCCAGAGAATTAACTTTTGTTGGACCACAGAATTTGACCTGCTCATAATTTAATGTGGTATCTCTGTTATACTTAAAGATTTGGTGAGTTTGAGAATGTCAACAATATAATGTAATTGTTTGTTCATATTGTCATGTAAAAATTGACAATTCAGGTCCAGTTACAGACACATCGAGTGTAATCAACAAAGAATCATCAGGACATCCAGGATGTCAATTAAGGTTTATCTTGCAAGAGAGAAATTCACAGACACAGTTTCGTCTCTATCCAGCAACGTTCTAAAGACTGATACTTCACACAAATGTTTTATACTCCTTTGTTGTTGGGCAAAACATTACCACCATCAAACAGTTGTTCACATGAATATTGTGAGACTCTGGGTCACAACAGTTTGAGCTCCACAGTTTACTGATAGTAGCTGAACTTGGAGCAGTCCTGCAGACACCTGCTTACCCGGCTTACAAACATACACATGCAGAGTAAATATCCAGTGAAACATACGAACAATGCAACCACAAACACTGGATGTTTGCAGATCCTGCTGGTGCTGCTGCATCCTAGATCTGCTGTGCTTTCTACTAGTCCACTTTAAAATGTCTAGCCACCACTGTCAAAATGCTTTACTTCCTGAATAAAGTTTTATACAAACACAAAGAGCCATGACCAGCTGAACTTCAAACGGCCAATAACTGACACTATCGCTCCGTGCTTCACTTATTAAACAGGCGTATAAAAAACAAAGCTATGCTTCATTAAATCAACATATTTCACAACTGTAACAGAACAATGTCCTTTAAGAATTCTTCATGGGTACAACAAAAAGAAAAAACAGAAGCATTAAAATTTAATCATACATAATTTTTCCATTACACATAAAAAGAACAAATTAAGAACAATTGCTTAAACATATTTCACTGGACTCAAATATGTAATTGAAGGACAATTGTCCCTGCAACTAATGAAATAGATCATTTATTTGTTAGTTGACACATTGTGTCATGGTTGTCATTCTGAGCTGTGTTGCCCTGGATACGGTTCCTCCCTTCCTGATGCTCCTCCCTCTCTCCTCCCCTGCTGCTCTTTCGTTAGTGTAATCCTGCACACCTGTCTTATCCTTCTTAAGCCCCAGTTACCTGTCTCTCTTTGCCAGAACGTCTTTCAGCAACAATTGATTCAGCAACCCTTTCTCTAGTCTGTACCCACTTGATCTGTGCCTGTTTTGTTTGGACCTCCAGCCTCCTGTTTCCTGTGATACTTTGTTACTTTCTGGCCACGATCTTTTTCGCCTGGTCTGTTCCCCGGGGAACCCGCAGTAGTAAGTTGTCATTTGTGTTATTTCTCCACCGGTGTGTTTTTTCATTCTCTAAGATTATTAGTAAATCTTTTCTCTCGAGTGAAGTTTTTGCCTCGACCGTTTTGAGTTGTTACTTTGTTTATTGTTTCTTAAATTGTTACTTTGTTGATCATATCCGGACAACCCTCCTGAGTTCACCATCCCCGTCTGGTCCGCTTTTTCGTCTTCACCCTCAACCTGGCCGAGAGTTCTACACCTCTCCCTCCACTCATCCATTCCCGTAAGCCCGTTATCATTAGTCCTCTGTACTGGTTTATGTTTTCTTTACTCACCCTCTGTTCACCCCTAGGCCTCAGACCTGTCCGGGTCCTGAACAGACTTTTCGCCACCCCGCACAGCTCCAACCATATTCCACAACATCCACTTCCAATAAAATCTCTGCTCTTTCACTACCTTCTGACTCTGCCTCTTATCTGGGTCCACATAAGAACATAATTGTGACACATTGACCAACTGAACAATGTTCAGTGTTCCCCTAATAAAGACAATAATAGAGTTTTTGCGTGCACACAAAAAAATATTTATTTCTCATGCAGCAGAATTGGTTAGTAAATTCCATGTAACAGTCAAGTCAATCAAAGTTAATATGAATGAGATGTATGTCTCATTAGGGGCTCAGCTGAATTCTTCTGGGATGTTCCTCTTCAAACAGCTGATGGCTTAAACAAAAGAATATTCCTGTCAATCCTGCCAGTTATGAAATGCACTGTTTAACCGTGTTATTTTCATAAATATTGCTTTTTAAAAAAATATTCCAATCAAAATAAGTTACCAGTAACTAGCCTAATGTGTCAGATTCAGACTTAAACCTCCTGTCAATGTAACTGATTTTGGCTTACGTGTGGACTTTTAATAGGACAAAATCATATTGTCTGACCAAATGTCACAGCTCTGCATTGGAAACACGACATAAATCAGAGAGTTTCAAGTCGCGCAAACACCTGCAGAGGAAAGAGGCCAAGACAAGGCTAATGAGCTCTTGAATTGTGTTCACACAAAGTCTTTTATGCAGGGTTGTGTGGAGGTGTGATCATGTTGTTTGATTAACGATCCGAAACGGTCGTTTGAGTTCTCAGATTTACATGTTTGTTCTCACTAACGACCCTCCCTCCCTTCATTCAGTCACTGTGTCACTCAGTAACAGACAAATCGTTCGGCTTTTAGTAAGTCAACAACGTCTATCACTTAGTGAACGGATGGTTCTCAGTCTTCAAAAATCATAGTGGAGTTGATGTAGTTAGTGACAGTTAGTGAGATTTTGGCACATTAACAATAGACTAACCACAAGAAATTAAAGGAACGGATTTGTCGTAAACGTACCATAACTACAACTAGAAATATTTTTTTGAAAGTTGTATATATTATATTTGAGGGTGTGGTTTTGTTTGTGATGGTGACGAGTCTCCAAGAAATAAATGTCAGTCAGTGTTTGTCCTCTGAAGTGATGGAAACATGACTGTGTGTGTTTAGTCTGTCAGGCTGTCTGATCACAGAGGAAGGCTGTGCTTCTCTGGCCTCAGCTCTGAGCTCCAACCCCTCCCATCTGAGAGAGCTGGACCTGAGCTACAACCATCCAGGAGACTCAGGAGTGAAGCTGCTGTCTGCTGGACTGGAGGGTCCACACTGGAGACTGGACACTCTCAGGTATGGACAGATGGACAGACAACAGCAGTTCTCACACTGTTTCTTTGTCTCTGACTGACTGAGGAACTCTGGTTCATGTTTAATGGTGGATAAAGCCGATTCTGACTTTGTCTCTTCCTCCAGGTTGGGCCATGGTGGACCACAGGGACTGAAACCTGGTCTGATGAAGTTTGACTGTGTTTTAAGTTTGATTCCTGAGACCAGCTGCACATGTTCCACTAGATTTGAACTTTTTCTTGACTGAAGAACAAAGATGAATTTCTCCAGAGTTTCATTCAGGATTTAGCTTCTGTTTTTATGTCTGTGTGGCTGGAAAGATGTTAGAATTCAATTAATCCATTTAAAATCCTTAAAAACAACAAACTGAACACAGTGATCCAACAAAACTAATCAATACATTTTATTCACTGTGGAGCCGACAGAAACTGAACTTTGTTTCTGCTCGTAAGCTCGAACTTCACAGGTTTGACTGATAGAAGTTGGGTTCAAGTTTCCCTCAGTTTTCTTCTCTGGACGTGTTTCAGAAATCAGTGTTCAACAAAGCTACAAATCACAAACACAACAACCAAAGTTGAGGTGGATTTAGCTTCCAGTTCCTCCCTGAATGGGAAACCTGGGGCCAGATGTCCAATACATCCACACAAATACCATGAACCATCTGGTATTTGTAGAAACCAAATGTGAGCACATCTCACAGACTTCAGACCAGTGTCCACATGGTTTTCTAGAAGCAGCTGCAGGTGATAAGGTGGAAATGACTCATTGACTTTAGTGTGGATCATTGGATCTTTCTTCTTTCCATTAGAGGCTCATTTAGTTCTTTAATGTGAAGAACTTTGTCAATTTTCCAGAACGAGCCAATAAACTAAATCCCTGATCATCTTTGGGAGCTTTAATAATGCTGACTGAGATCTGCTGCTTTCCAGCTCCATGTGCTGAACTCATCAAACACTCATTATAAATATCCACAGTCCTGCTCAGTGGTTGTGTGGAATGAAGCTGCTCTGACATTAGTAGAGAACTTTGTGGATGGATTGATGTGGTGTCTCTGTCCATTTGTGTCTCACTGTGGCTCCTGTATGTGCGTCCACTTCCACAATGACTGAGATTCACAAAACAGAACCATGTGAACTCACAGCTTCATCATTGTGAAGAAAACTCTGTGTTTGCACATTTGTGTCTTTGTCACACAGAGTTTTTCCATCTGGCTCCTGGTCAATGAAAATCCAGTTGGTGGAGCCACAGCCTCTTACTGGATCTTCAAGGTCACTGAGTTCAGCTTTTTGGAGCTTTGGGACTAAAAAAGTTTAGTAGCAGACGACAGTTTGAGATTCGATGAGCAAAGGTGTGAACTTTGTGCTAAATGTGAGTCTTTGGTCTAGCTAATCAGAGTTTTAGAAAGCAGATGGTTCCGAACTTCTTTGTGCTGCACTGGAAGATGATGGTTCAGTTTTCTTAGTCCCACTTGATTCCGTCCATGTGTTTATTGATGTGGACGTCCATTAGCTTCATCCTTGGGTTCACAGCAGAAACAAAGCAGAATCTCATGTTCACTAACTGTTCATGTTGAATTTCACTTGAAATGGAGTCAAACATTATTCCCAGTTGAATCTGAAATGGAAGTTGGAATGATTGACTTTCAGTAAATGTCAGTAAAGTTGCTAATAAATCAGCAGATGATAAACTGCGGCTGTTTGTGTTTTGTTCTGTCCATCAGACGCCTGTGAACTGGAACTGGACCCAAACACAGTGAACAGAAACCTACAACTGTCTGACAACAACAGGAAGGTGACACGTGTGGAGGAGGTTCAGTCATATCCTGATCATCCAGACAGATTTGACTGGCCTCAGCTGCTGTGTAGAAATGGTCTGACTGGTCGCTGTTACTGGGAGGTCGAGTGGAGCGGAAGAGTTTCTGTATCAGTGAGTTACAGAGGAATCAGAAGGAGAGGAGACAGTAATGAGTGTGTGTTTGGATGGAACAATCAGTCCTGGAGTCTGAGATGTTCTGATGTTGGTGGTCACTCTGTCTGGCACAATAACAGACAAACTCCCCTCTCCTCCTCGTCCTCTGTCTCTCACAGAGTATCAGTGTATGTGGACTGTCCTGCTGGCTCTCTGTCCTTCTACAGTGTCTCGTCTGACAAACTGATCCACCTCCACACCTTCAACACCACATTCACTGAACCTCTGTATCCTGGGTTCTGGATCGGGTCTGTTTCCTCGTTGTCTCTGTGCAGTGTGAAGGTGTGAGAGTGTCTCCTGTGGACAGAAACTCTGCTGACTGAAGATCAGCTGCTGAAACCAAAGTTCCCTCTGTTCACCATCACCATGTTACCACGGTTGCAGATGAGACAGGGGATTGGACAGATTTCGGCATGGGGACAAATGAGACATTCATGTCTCTGAACTATTTCACACAATTCTGTCAAATGTAAAGACTAAAATCAAACCACAGTAATATTTTCATACTTTTTCTACCACTGACAGATTTACAGCATAGTTTTCTAGGACACGTTCAGTGACAGACAGACAAGCTGCTGCAAAATCAAACCTTTACAAATAAGCTTTAACCAAACTGTTGGACTGTACTTTTACTGCAGCACCAGGACTTCAAATGCAGCATTTGTAAAGTGCAGTGTTGCTATTTCATGGTTTTACGTGACATTAATAAACCTTATTGGCTCTGTGACATTCCAGAGCTTTTTTGTTTTGTAATTGTACTTTTACTTTAATACTTTTCCACCATTGGAACATTTCTAGAGATTCAATAAGAGGAACACAAACTTTATCATTTTCAGTTTTATTTCCATCAATGATTTTAAAGTCTTTACATGTGACGTTTAGATATAAGTGGGAAATGTTCCATGTGCCGTGAGATACAGAACTGAACAGTTTAGTGATGCAAGGATGAAAAGTTTGTATTTAAATGTGTGGCGATTGTAATCATACAGATTTGATTGATGAATTATTATAAGCCATCAGCAGTAACAGAGTGTAGAGTAAGAAGTTCACACATGCTCAAAATTATGAAAATATTTTACACTTATGATAGAACAACATTTGGCTGGATTCATGAAATAATGGCCTGAATCCAAAACTCATTATTACATACAGATATGAGGCTTTACAAAATTTAGATTTTATCACCCAGGTAGTGCGGTCGTCCACCGTTGTTGGTTCGACATGTGACCAAACCTCTGCTTAGCTGCTCCCGGTGAGTGTTGGCCCCCATCGGTGTATGAATGAGTGTGAATGAGTAAATAACAATCAGCGTAAAGCGCTTTGACTATCAACAGGTAGAAAAGTGCCATATAAGTGCAGAACATTGACCATATTTATTCATAACGTATATAAAAAATGTTTTGGACAATAAATCTAGTGAGATAAGATGCACTGCTGTGTTTATTACATGTAAATCAAATTATGTCACATAATTAGCAGTAATGTGTGTTGTATCACCCAGACTAACTATTCATTTAGAAAGTGAATGGTAAACTTTTCTTTTATCCAAAGCTCTTTACAACGTCACTTCATTGATCAACCGACCCCCCTGCAGCAAATTTGGGTTTATTGCAGGGGCGGGCAAACGTTTTGGCTCAAGGCCCAGATGCATATCAGAAACATCAAAAAACATTACAATATTAATACGTACATTCACTTTTGGTGGGAACAGTGTTGTTGATCACCTGTTTTTGCCAGTGCATCGAAGTCTGGTGTTAGTTTTGTCGTGGCAGTTCTCAAAACAGATCTGAGGTGGGGCTGGGATCTGTGGGCTGCTTAGTTGAAAGTCTGCTCACACACATAAGTCGAGTCGAGCACTAGCATCTTCTGTGCCGTCTTCTGGAAGTTTGGAAATGCAGCTGCACTTAATGAAGCATCAAACTCATCCTGTTTAAGAGAGTGGAACTTCTTTAAGATGGTGTCACGGTGAAGATCAATCTGTTCCAACTGAAACTCCTGTGGCACCGTTTAAGGACCTTGTGTGAAGGGACATGACACCAGCTGAAGTGACTTGTCAATTTTCCCAAAACCAGAGAATTCTCCCTGCAGGTCGTCCAGTTATTTCCTGTATTCTGTCACAGGTCGAGGTGCTTCTTGCAGAGGGGGGGAATGAGAGACTGACTTGTTGGACATCTGCTTTGAGAATCAAGCAACTTGGTTTTAAAGGCTTTGACATTTGTGGACATTTCGTGTACAAACTGGTCTTTCCCTTGTACCTTCACGTTCAGCTCATTCATGTGTGTCAGTACGTCCACAGCAAAAACTAAATCACAAAGTCAACCTTTGTCACTCAGCTCAGGAAAATCATCAGCTTTCTCAAGTGGCTCCAACCATGTGATAATCTGTTTGAGGTCCTACACTTTCCACAAATTAAACCAGCGCACATTGGAGTGGTAGAGCAAGTCCTGGTGATCAGCGTCAGTTTCTTCCAGAAACCTAATAAACTGATGGTGCTGAAGTCCTCGCATGAATAAAGTTCATGATTTTTACAACTGGCTTCTTCACTACGTGGTAAAACTGCATTAAGGATTTACACAGTGCTTCCTGTTGGATTATGCAGTGTAAGAAAATCACCTCCTGCTCACTGTTGTCGTCTATTACCCTCACCTGGATTCTTTGGATCAATCCAGTGTTTTTTCCAGTCAGGTTTGGCGATCCATCTTTGGTAACCTTGACGACCGTACTCCACTGTAGTTTGTGCCTCTCGATGACGTCCACACGCTGTTGAACAAGTCCTCTCCCGCCTTTTCCCCTTTAGGGATTCCATGGCCAAAAACTCTTCTCTTATCTCAAAGTTATTAATCCCTCTTATGAAACTTAAAAGCGGAGCGGTGTCCTTGATGCAGAAGAATATAATGCAAATAAATGCTAAAATCACCAAGGGCCATCAGGACATCGATAGCAGTGTTTTGTATTTTGCTGTACATAGTGTAATAATGTACTTGTTTGACCACAGGTTGTGTTGGTTTTGCTGTTAGTGTTTGTCATGGAAAAAATTGACAATTACTGGTTCCAGACACCTCGAGAAGATCGCATCCAGGATGTCTTTTAAGGGTTTTATTATCTTCAAGAGAGAAGTTCACAGACAGAGTTTCATCCTCTGTCTAGTGCCGTTCTAAAGACTGATACATCACACAAATGCTTTATATCCCTCTGCTACTGGGCAGAACATTCCCACCATCAGGCTCCCAACATTCCCACATGAAGCTGGTATGTCTCCAGGTCACCACAGTTTACTGTCAGATAGCAGACAACCTTGGGACGGTTATGCCGACACTTCTCAGATAAAAACATGTATATGGGATAAAAGATGCTATGTCTCAACATTCTGCAGAAGTGCGGAGGAGCTGCATAGGCGTAGACGAAGGAGCAAGACTGGAGGAAGTTCGCAAACATGCAAGACATGCCCAAAATCAGTCTCACAAGAGAAAGAAAGGCAAGGAGGAGAAAAACCAACGGGAACTTCACCTGGCAACCGTTACCATGATGAATACTGTTTCAGATAGAAGGGGCCGTAGTGGACACCGCGGACGATGGAACAACAGAGGACCAAACAAAGAAGATGAGTGCCTCAATTGTGGCTGAAACGGACACTGGGCCACAGAAGAGACAGGGCTGGAGACTGTCCTGAGAGGCCGTCTCCAGTGGCAGACTGACGGGAGGAGGAGGTGTCCCAGGGACGGTTGCTTGTGACTGATAAAAAGGGGGGAGGTAACGCACACACTGACACACACTGAGACACACTGCGATGAAGACATGCTTGCTCAGACATGCACTGATAAAA
Source organism: Channa striata (assembly GCA_033026295.1). Lineage (NCBI taxonomy): Eukaryota > Metazoa > Chordata > Actinopteri > Anabantiformes > Channidae > Channa > Channa striata. The sequence goes on from JAUPFM010000097.1 coordinate 53,626, forward strand.
TGCCACATGAATGCAATGAAGACGGCTTGACAAAACGTACACAGGATGAAGTGAGTGTGGATTTAATTGATCATTTTGTTCAATATCTGGAAACTAAATTTGAACCACTTGTGGAAACCTATGCTCAGAATGAGGGTGAGAGTAAATTTCCTGAGTACACTTTGAAAGTGAACGGTCAAGAGGTGACATTTTTGGTAAACAGTGGAGCAACTAGGTCAGTTTAAAAGCAACTGAACTTGCAACACCTCCTAAGATGAATGACAACTATGTGAAGAGTGTAGGTGTTTTTTGGGGAAAAAAAAGAGTATTTGACTCAGCCATTGTCTTGTGTTAGTTCTCAAGATCAATCTTTCAAACATACATTTATGTTGGCAAAATTGTGTCCTGTTAATTTGTTGGGGCGAGATTTGGTGATTAAATTGTGAATAAGTTTGATGTCGACATCACAGGGAATACAAGTGTTCAAAATTCAGATTTACAAACGTACACCATGGTGAATTATAGCCCTGATTCTTTGTTATATGCGTATGAATGGAAGCTGCAGCCGTCTGTCTTGTCTACAGAGTTACTCTCATGTGCACGAGCTCTGGTGTGTCCGACGTTGACAGATTTTATGTCAGAGGGTGATTTACATTTTTACATGTTTCATGTGGCCCTGATGTTCCTCACAAACAGAGATGGGATTCAGTGAGATCTGAGAAATTGACTACAGTGTTTTTGTATTGGTCTGATCACAGATTCAATTCAACTTTATTTATATTGCGCCAATTTACAACAAGGTCATCTCAGGGCACTTTACATAATAAAGTCAAGACTATACAAACATTTAGAGAAAACCCAACAAATCCCCCTTGAGCAAGCCATAGGCAACAGTGGAGAGGAAAAACTCCCTTTACCGGAAGAAACCTCCAGCAGAACCAGGCTCAGGGTGGACGGCCATCTGCCTTGACCGGTTGGGCTGAGTGGAAAGTGAAGAGAGAAAAGAAACAGAGCAACAAAAGCAACAACAAAACATTGAGCAGGTTAGTAGGACCAGTAGCTGTGCACTGGAGGACACACAGCGCCAAATCCGGGGACACCTGAAGACAGGGACAGAGAGAGGGAGACAGAGAGGGAGAAAGACGACTACGGGACAAAGAAGACACAGAGTTAATGTCATACAGTGGTTACATTATAGATGTGGGGTGAGAGGAGAGAATGAAGAGAAGAGGCAGTGGCACAGTGCAGAGTCCCCCAGCAGTCTAAGCCTATAGCAGCAGGACTATAACCAACTATAAGCTTTATCAAAAAGGAAGGTTTTGAGCCTAGTCTTAAAAGTAGAGAGGGTGTCTGCTTCCCGAATCTGGACAGGGAGCTGGTTTCACAGGAGAGGAGCTTGATAGCTAAAGGCTCTGCCTCTCATTCTATTTTTGGAAATTCTGGGAACCACAAGTAGGCCTGCATTTTGGGACCGAAGTGGTCTAGTAGGATGATATGGTAGTAGGAGATCTTTTAGATATGATGGGGCTTGGCCGTTTAAAGCTTTATAGGTAAGAAGAAGGGTTTTAAATTCTATTCTACATTTAATGGGAAGCCAACGGAGAGAAGCTAATGAAGGTGAAATATGATCTGTCTTATCAATCCCAGTCAGCAATCTTGCTGCAGCATTTTGGATTAATTGGAGGCTTTTTAGAGAGTTACTGGGGCAGCCTGAAAGTAGAGAATTACAGTAGTCCAATCCAGAAGGAACAAATGCATGAACCAATTTTTCAGCATCGCTTTGAGACAGGATGCTCCTAATTTTGGCAATGTTCCGTAGGTGGAAGAAGGCTGTTCTAGAGATTTGCTTTATCTGTGAGGTAAATGACAAATTCTGGTCAAAAATGACTCCAAGATTCCTTGCAGTTCTACTGGGGGCAAGAGTTATGTCATCTAAAGTAACGATATGGTTAGAAAACATGTTTCTTAGACTTTTAGGCCCAAATACAATAACTTCAGTTTTATCTGAGTTTAGAAGAAGGAAATTATACGTCATCCAGTCCCTTATGTCTTTTAAACATGCTTGTAGTTTGATTAATTTATTTGTTTCATCAGGTTTCATAAATAGATACAACTGCGTGTCATCAGCGTAGCAGTGAAAATTTACGTGTGTTTTCTAATAATGTTGCCAAGGGGAGACATTTATAGAGTAAAGAGTATTGGTCCTAATACAGAGCCTTGTGGAATTCCATAACTAACTTTTGTGTATGTCGAAGATTCATCATTAACACGAGCAAATTTTTTATCTATCTGATTTAAACCAATTTAGTGCAGTTCCTTTAATTCCAATAACATGTTCTAGTCTCTGTAATAATATTCTGTGATCAATGGTGTCAAATGCAGCACTAAGATCTAGCAGAACTAGTATAGAGACAAGTCCGTTATCTGAAGCCAGAAGAAGATCGTTGGTGACTTTAATCAGTGCGGTTTCTGTGCTATGATGAACTCTAAATCCTGACTGAAATTCTTCAAACAAGTCGCTTCTGCGCAGGAGGTCACATAATTGCTTTACAACTACTTTTTCAAGTATTTTAGAAATAAAGGGGAGATTGGATATTGGTCTGTAATTGGCTAAGACACCTGGATCCAGACTAGGTTTTTTAATGATTACAGCTACCTTATAGGCCTTTGGTACATATCCTGTTTGTAAAGATAGATTAATGATATCTAATACGAACGTGTCTAATAAGGGTAGAGCGTCTTTGAGCAGTCTCACTGGAATAGGGTCTAGCAGACATGTTGTTGGTTTGATGCCATAATAGTTGAAGTTAACTCAGCAAGGTCTATGGGCACAAAGCAGTCTAAAAGGGACTGAGGACTTACTGATGATTCTAATTCTGTTGTATTTGTGGGGAGGGTCTGGTGAATTTTATTTCTAATAGCTACGATTTTGTTTGTGAAGAAGGTCATAAAGTCATTGCTGCGTAGCGTTGAGGGAACACTAGTCTCAAGTGAACTATGGCTCTTAGTCAGCCTGGCTACAGTGCTGAAAAGAAACCAGGGGTTGTTCTTGTTTTCCTCTATTAATGATGAATAATAAGCTGTTCTGGCTTTACGGAAGCTAATTTGTATAAGTATAAACTCTTTTTCCAGGCTAAGCGTGATTCTTGTGAATGAGTGGAACGCCACTTCCTTTCTAGTCTTCGTGACGCCTGCTTTAAATTGCGGGTTTGCGAGCTATACCATGGAGATCGCCTGTTCAGAATTACTGCCTTCTTTTTCAGAGGGGCAACACTATCAAGTATGGAACGTAAAGATGCTGCATAATTATCAGTAAGGTAATCAACTTGTACAGAAGTAAAGTTAATGAGGCTACTCTCAGTTATATCGGTACATGTTGAAGTAAATGATGAAGGGATCATTTCCTTAAATTTGTTCAGTGTTTTCAGATAAACACCTACTGAAGCAAAACTTTTTTCTAGCTGCTGTGTAGTCCAATAAACTGAATTCAAATGTTATTAGGAAATGGTCAGAGAGAACAGAATTATGAGGAAATACTGTTAGTTTATCAATTTCAATACCGTATGTAAGGACAAGGTCTAGGGTGTGACTAAAACAATTAGTGGGTTCATTAACAATTTGAGAGAAACCAATTGAATGTAATAATGAAGTAAATGCTGTGTTGAGGGAGTTACTGTCAGCATCTACATGAATGTTAAAATCGCCCACTATGACGACTTTATCTGCACTAAGTCGGCTAGAAAATCTAAGAATTCAGTCAAAAATTCAGAATAAGGGACTGGAGGACAATACACAATAACAAATAGAAGTGGATTTTGAGTTTTCCAAACTGGGTGTGAAGGGCTCAGAGGGAGACTCTCAAACGAGTTATAACTATGTTTAGGTCTAGGGTTTATTGGTAAGCTTGAGTGATAGATTGCTGCTACTCCTCCACCTCGGCCTGAGCTTCTAGGAACATGATAGTTAATATGACTTGGGGGGGTCGACTCATTTAAACTCACATATTCTTCCTTCTGCAACCAGGTTTCGGTGAGTCAAAATAAATCGAATTGATGATCACTTATCAAGTCATTTACTAACAGAGATTTAGATGAGAGAGATCTGATATTTAATAATACACATTTAATTGTTTTAGTTTTTTGTTCAGTAAGAGGAGCAGTCCTGATTTTTATGAAGTTATTATGATTAACTCCTCTTGTGATCATTTTTAGTTAGTAAAATGTTGATCGGGGAACAGACACAGTCTCTATAGGAATGTGGGAGTTGTGGGGGGGTGGCGGCGGTAAGGATACTGCAGAGAGGCGTGTAGGACTGGATCTCTGCGTCCTAGGCTCAACTCTGGACTGTCAATGTTTTGGTTGTCTAATGAAATCAGCCATATTTTTTGATAAGACAGAGGCACCATCAAAAGTAGGATGGATGCCGTCTCTCCTAATAAGCCTAGGTTTTCCCCAAAAACTTTTCCAATTGTCTATGTAGCCCACATCGTTTGCTGGACACCACCTAGACAGCCAGCGGTTGAATGACGACATGCAGCTATACATGACGTCACTGATCAGATTTGGCAGGGGTCCAGAGAAAACTACGGAGTCCGACATTGTCTTTGCAAAGTTACACACCGATTCAATATTCATTTTAGTGACCTCCGATTTGCGTAATCGGGCGTCATTTGTTCCTGCATGAATAATAATCTTACTGTATCTACGTTTATCCTTAGACAGGAGTTTCAAATAGGATTCGATGTCGCCTGCTCTGGCCCCAGAGTAACATTGGACTATGGCTGCTGGCGTCTCTAAGTTCACGTTTCTGACTATGGAGTCGCCAATTACCAGAGTTCGTTCCTCAGTGGGTGTGTCGCTGAGTGGGGAAAATCGATTAGAAAAGTGAACCGGCTGGTGGTGAACCTGGGGCGTCTGTTTAGCATTAGATCGCTTACAAACCGTCACCCAGCCGGCCTGGCTTCCCGGCTGCTCGGGTAATGCTGGGGAACAGCTAACAGTGGCTAAGCTAACAGTGGCTATGCTAGGTTGGTCCGCACCAGCTACCAGGGCCTGACTAGCTGGATTGTTTGTCATGGTGCAGAGCCGAGCTTCCAATTCAGAGAGCCTCGCCTGCAAAGCTGCAATAACCTTACACTTATTACAAGTACCGTTATCACTAAAGGAGGCCGTGGAAAAACTAAACATGTGGCAGACAGAGCAAGTCAGAGGAGAGACAGAAGGAGACGGAGAAGCCATTGCTAGGTGCTAGGCTAATGAAGCTAGATCAATTAAGTTTAGTTAGCGTTAGCTAGTTTGTTTTGTTATTTCAGGAGAGAATGTGTTTGCGTAAACAAATCTTATGCCCCAAGTGATAGTTTATACACAGATAAGTCACTAAGTTAGAAAACAAGAGCTATGATTAACCAGTGAACAATCCTTCGGCAGAGACCCGAAACAGTGTAAAGAAACAGGAAGTGACGCAATACGCTTACCGCAGGAGGAGTCCAGTTGGTACTTGCTGCCTTTTCCTCCCTGATGTTGTCAACTGCTTTTAGTTCCTCAAGATTTCTCCACTTGTCCTCCTCCTCTACACAGAAAACCTCCTGTGCTCATCAAGCCCCACTCTCCACCACCCCATGAAGTTCCATATGCCGAGTGTCTCCGAGTGTCTCCGAGTGTCTCTCCCCACAGAAGCATTCTGTATAATTTTCACCTTTTCGTTACATTACAATAAATAATTTACTTCCACTCAAACTGCAGAACAGGATCATTTCTGGATCCACTAAAAACTCTTTTCTGATACAGAACTGCCCACAAAATTTTGTACTCCGTATTAACACGGAGCACAGCAGGGGGGCGGCAAGGAAAAAGCCGGCTCCATGCTGTGGACATGTGGACTAATCTACACCACTAGATCAGGCCAAATATACCAAACACAAACTTTTTTTTGAATGTCCATCGTCCTCCAGCTGATGAGTAAGGATTTACATTCCAGAACAGAGGATGAAGATTGCGACCATTTTGTTGCATTGCAGGATAGCACGTGGCTTTAGGGAATGGGTAAGAGAAATGTAGGGTCACTGGTCTTGAAGGGGAAAACTGGGACTGGGTATGGTAATTTGGAAGAACGAGCAGGGAATAATTGTAGACTTAATAATTTTGTACTTAATGTAGCTCGTCATTTATGTTTATAGTCAGGAATTATGCTTTGGCTGATGAATAGAAAAGCTTTTTTAAAAAAACCTGTTGCCGTCTTATATGGGAATGTTTTGTACAGTAGGATAAATTTGAGGGTAAGTGGAGAACAAATAATGATTTGTGTATCGTTGATGAGGAGGGGAGAATGTTTATAAACTTGGTAAATACTGGATTGTTTTTTTTTGTTTGTTTTTTTCATTTTGTTTTAACTGTGTGAATTTTGAATTGTTTATTTCATTGTAAACAGGAATTTTATGATTTTTACACAAGAAACAATGTAAAAAACTAACTGAAAACTAACTAAGTGGTGTTTATTGTCAAGGACACATAATCAGAGGGAGCAGTGTTGTAAAAATTATTAATTTTCAATTAATAGTGTGTTAAAAGTTGCAAGTCCTTCTGGACAGACATGTGAGAAAGTGGACGCCTAAGACCACAAGTGTGTAGCAAAAAAAGGGACTGTGGTGAATAGTTCAGCTAGAAAGTGAGAGAGACAAATGTCCATGTAACAGGTGATTTTGCTGAACCCTCTCACGAGTCTAGTCTGTATAACTCAGTCCTGTTTCCTTTGTCATAAAACCGTTCAAAGACAATTTGGACAGAAAATCGGTTTATTTCACCGATGGCTCCTGTTGAGGAAGAGCTCCAGTGGAAGATCATCCATGGACCAAGAAACACAGTTCTGTCCTCAGTTTCAATTCAATTCAACTTTATTTATATAGCGCCAATTTACAACAAGGTCATCTCAGGGCACTTTACATAATAAAGTCAAGACTATACAAACATGTAGAGAAAACCCAACAAATCCCCCTTGAGCAGCCATAGGCAACAGTCGAGAGGAAAAACTCCCTTTAACGGAAGAAACCTCCAGCAGAACCAGGCTCAGGGTGGACGGACGTCTGCCTGGACCGGTTGGGCTGAGTGGAAAGTGGAGAGAGAAAAGAACAGAGCAACAAAAGCAGCAACAACTCAGTCTGTCTCCTTGTCTCCTGTCCTCCCTTCTCTGGCCACTAAATGTTTCTGTGATCTCTCTTTTTTTCCTCTGGATCTCCTGCTCACTTGAACTCTCTGTCTCCACCCTCTCACTGTTTCCACTCAGCTGGGAACTTCCCTGTAAATATACTGGTCCATTTCCTAAAGTTTATTGCTGCTTGCCAAACTCTTCTAGCTAGTTTGACTCTGGGTGTTTTCTGTCTGTCCGTGAGCATGTCTGTCCTGACACCTAAATTGGAATCAAACAGAGCTTGAAGGGATGTCCTTAGGTTCCACAGGTAAACCTCAGTCCCTGGGTTTTGGTCCTCAGTAAAGACCAGAGAGTTTGGGACTGCTGAGCTGTGACCTGGAAAACCAGGAAAAGTGAAATGTTTTCTCAGGGCTGAACTGATGTGGTGCAGAGACTAAAGGTTTGGTGTTTGCTGGTCTAAAATTACGTTTTTTAACACTTTGTCCTGTGATCTGGACTCTGTCAGGGACCGTTGGGGGTTGGACAGGTTTGATGTTGATGTTTCAGGGTCAAAATACAGATTTATTGTCATGTTTATGAGTTTTTATTGTTCATATCTCTACGTGTCTCAGTCCAGGCTGGGAGAGGAGGAAGGTGAGTGTCTCTGTCTCAGGGTGAGTTTGTTTTCTGTCTCTTCTGTGAAAACCTGTAGTTTGAGATTTAGAGAGACTAACAGTGATCAGAGGTTCAGTCTGAGTCTAGAAAGAACAACGGTGTCCATGTTTAGTCTGAACACTGTTGATAAAGTCAGTTTGGTTGTTGAACGCGGTGATTCTGGAAACCTTTGTCCAAGTGGTAACGCTGGTTTGTCAGGACAAAGGTGGTTTGGTTCAAAGTTCCTCCAGGTATTAGTAAGAACTGGGAGATGCAGGCCGTTAATGATTAATGTGGATCTGTAATGTGAACATTAAAAGAACAGTTTGATCTGATAAAAACCAGAATAAACGGCGGAAATCGAATCTTGCGTGAGTTATCTGAACTGAAAACACTGTAATTTACTGTGAAGAAGGAAAGAGACTGAATCCATTTCAGCTCTTTATGTGTTCACCATTTTTATGGCATCAGACGCAGATTGTTACGTTCTAAACTTTGATTTGCTGTTTTTTTTTACTTTCTGTGCAGGTTCTTACATCAGACGTTTGTCCACTGCTTTCTGAAACAGAGTAGACCAGAGTGTAGATGAGCACCTGCACATATCGTGTTTCCACAAACCTGAACGTGGTACAGGATCTTTAGGTGTCTTCACCTACTTCTATCTAAAATCAACCATCAGCTCATTAGTTTTGCTGACATGGAGCAACAGCTGGTTCTTTGTGCAGCAGCCTGTCGAGTGTCTGGATTTGTCCACCATGTGAAGTTATTGTGGCTAATCATTGTGACGTGGTCACAAACAGGCTGTTAAAATCATTGGTCCTCAGGTAAACAGTCTGTCTGAGTCCAGTCCATCCTGTCTGACAGCTCCATCGCCTTTATACAGAGTCCAGTGTCTTTGGAAAACCACGAACCAGAACCAACAGATACAAACACTGTTTCTACCCTCTGACATCGCTATGGTAAATGTAGAGAGGACACAGTGATAGAAGTTGTCAACTTTTATTCTTTCTGTCTCTGTGTTGGATGTTGTTCTGTCCTGTCTGCGTCTTTCTGTTCTTCTACTGCAGCACAAACAGCAGCATCTTCTCTCTGTGTTTCCAGCTGAAGCTCCAAAGTCTCTGTGACTGGATGTGAATTCAGCAGCTGAGCAGCTTCAAGGAAACATTGTCAGTGTTGTTGCTGGAAAGACTGAGCTCGTGTCTCCCAGCAGGTTTGGACTCTGCTATGAATCAGTGTGAGGACACAGAGGAGGGAGTCCCTCCCTCTAAAACCACTCTGTGTGGGGGACATGAGAGACAGACCAAAGACCAGAGGTGAGATGAGGATCTCTAACTGTCCACATCAAATCCGTCCAACTTCATTATTCACACTCACTGTGACATCTGCCACTATGCTCCTCAGTAACAGCTTAGAAGAACTAATCCTGAACCACTAACTGTTTTAGTTCACAAAGAGCCAACCACTGATTAGTCCACTAACAACTAAGATGAGACAGGATCTTTCATCAGATTCCACGTTGATGAACAGGAGAACGTTCCTCATCCACTGTCTTCTTACTGAGTTTCTGTCTGCTTCCAACATTTCAGCTGCTGACAGTCTGCTCACAATTCATCTGGTTTCAGCTTCAAACCACTTTTCATTTGTCTCTGGTTTGTTTGGATCAGGATGAAGAAGCAGAGATCAGACTCTGCTGAACACAGCTGTGTCTCCATGAAGAGTGACAAGTCTAAGGATGAACCACCTGATCTTCAAGATGATAAACCTGCTGATGGAAGGTAAGAATTTCAAACTGAACTTTGTTATTTCTCTAAATCTCTTGAGATGATGAGTCATATCTTGGTTCTAACCTTCATAATCTTTTATCAATGAAGAACCTTTTTAGGGAACTTCTCATGTCAGTTTTCATCAGCTTCAAAATTGTTGGTGGGACATTATAATGAAACAAAGTCATTCAGGCTTTAAACTTGTGAATTGGGTTTGTACATAATTGTCACAGGGGATCAGGGACGTGTCCCCCCCCAACTAAGAAAACATTGCTCATGCAGTTTTCTAACTGTTGATACTTAAAGCACTTTGCAGCTGACCAACACTCAGTGGCTATGTGGTGGTTCAGTGTCTTGCTCAAAGACACTTTGACATGTGACCAGACAAGCCAGGGATTGAACCAACAACTGTAGGATTGGTGGTTGACCACAGTAACTCCTTTGCCACAGTCACCCCATGATCAGTCAGGCTTTGCCTTCAAAAGCTCAAACAAAATAAATGTTAACCTCCTAACAGTTTCTCTCTGTGATCCATTCACACTGGATCCTGTTTCCTGTCATGGTTTAAACTGCAGCATCAGTTATGTTTAATGTAAACTGTCTTACTGCTTGTTAGTTATGCACATAATTTACTTTACTTAATTCTGTGCATTTGATTGTAGTGTTTTTTTGTTTTTGTTTTTTTTATGCTCGTCGTGATAAAAACTGAGTCGTCTATTAGGATGATATGGTATTATAAGATCTTTTATGATGGAGCTTGACTGTTTAGAACTTCATATGTTTTTCTATTCTACATTTAATAAGAACCTAATGAAGATGAAATATATCTCTTACTAATACCAGTCAATAATCTTGCTATTGTACCATGAACCTGGTAAATGCTCTGTTACAGCCTTTAAACCTGGCGCTGGAAGCTCAGCTCTCTGTGGTGCTGAGCAACACAACACTGATTAATTGATGTCCCACAGATGAATGTTATTTGATAAATGGATTTTACAGGAGCTAAAACAGTTCAAACCTAGTCTCCCAGGGGTTGGTAGTGTGTTACTACCTCCTGTTGTATGTACAGGTCCTTCAAGAAAGATGAAAAACTTCTCTTTCATTTCAGTTTATTCCGTTTGTGTAAAGGATGAACACACATGTGAAAATGAGGTTCAGATATGGGAAGGGAGGAGATACAAGACATGAGGAAACAGAAAAAGATGCAGATGAGAGAGGAAGAGCAGCTACTGATCACATTCCGCCAAGATTTATCACAGATTTCTGTTCTTTGTAATTACAGTGGAACCTAAAGGCTTAGTTTAAATCTACAGTGTCCAACTTTGTCCAAATATTCTCCATAAGTTACCATAATGTTGAGAGGTGCTGTCAAAGCATCATGTGACCTCAAACTCACAGAAATGATCCAGTGATAGTGAAGAGATTTTCTTTTCTACAGACTACTTGGACAAATTCAGTGAATGAGTCATTTACATTCACATTTACATTTAGGCATTTGGCAGACGCTTTTATCCAAAGCGACTTACAAGTGAATTTCTGTGTGAAATGATTCTAACTGAATCCTGAGTAAAGTCTGAGCAGCTGTTAAGATCAGGGAGAGAAAATTTGCACATTTTAATTGACACAGATTCTCTTTAGTAAGTGTTTGAACTGTATGGAAATATTGTTGCTCACATCTAAGTTTCTCTTTTTTTTCCACAGAGTTGAGCAGCAGCTCTCAGAGATTCACAGTGATCAGTCTGTCCAGCAGCATCAACCAGACCTGGACTCCATATTTATGGTCTGTACATCTACAAACCCATTTTGACTATGAACTACATCAAACCCAGGCTGAATGTCCAACAACCATTCAGGTCCTAACAGAGTCCATGCTGCTGTGTTCAGACCAGCAGGTCTTCAGACTGACACATGAATCACATGTTGTCTTCTACTAGCTGAAATGAAATGTTCACTTCTCATTCTGTTCCAGCTGCTGGAGGACAACATTGTCACTTTTGTGAAGAACCAGCTGAAGGAGATCCAGAGGGTCCTGAGAGCAGATTACCCAGAATGCTCAGAGAATCAGAGGGAGGATGAGGAGGTGTTGGACAGTGAGGATGAAGAGCAGAGGAGGAGCAGCAGAGAGTCATTAGTGAAGATCACAGTGAACTTCCTGAGGAGAATGAAGCAGGAGGAGCTGGCTGACTGTGTGCAGAGCAGTAAGATGATTTGAACAGATTGAACATGATGGAAACAGCAGGAGAGAGGTTTACATTTCCAAAGTCTGCTGTAAATATGCTGCACACATCTGTATCAGATCAGAGGCTGTTTGTCCTCCACTGATGATAAAACTGATGGAGGAAGAAAAACTCTCTGATTCTCTGAAGGATCCACTCATTTTAATTTCTTCTTTGTTCTTTCAGGAATCGATGCTGCAGCGTGTCGACGTAAACTCAAGTGTAACCTGAAGAAGAAGTTCCAGTGTGTGTTTGAGGGCATCGCTAAAGCAGGAAACCCAACCCTTCTGAATCAGATCTACGCAGAGCTCTACATCACAGAGGGAGGGACTGGAGAGGTCAATGAGGAACATGAGGTCAGACAGATTGAAACAGCATCCAGGAAACCAGACAGAACAGAAACAACCATCAGACAAGAAGACATCTTTAAAGCCTCACCTGGAAGAGATGGACCAATCAGAAAAGTGATGACAAAGGGAGTGGCTGGCATTGGGAAAACAGTCTTAACACAGAAGTTCACTCTGGACTGGGCTGAAGACAAAGCCAACCAGGACATACAGTTCACATTTCCACTGACTTTCAGAGAGCTGAATGTGCTGAAAGAGAAAAAGTTCAGCTTGGTGGAACTTGTTCATCTCTTCTTTCCTGAAACCAAAAGAGTCAGCAGGTTTGAAGAGTTCCAGGTTGTGTTCATCTTTGACGGTCTGGATGAGTGTCGACTTCCTCTGGACTTTAAGAACAATGAGATTCTGACTGATGTCACAGAGTCCACCTCAGTGGATGTGCTGCTGACAAACCTCATCAGGGGAACCTGCTTCCCTCTGCTCGCCTCTGGATAACCACACGACCTGCAGCAGCCAATCAGATCCCTCCTGAGTGTGTTGACATGATGACAGAGGTCAGAGGGTTCACTGGAGGACGAGTACTTCAGTAAGAGATTCAGAGATGAGGAGCAGGCCAGCAGAATCATCTCCCACATCAAGACATCACGAAGCCTCCACATCATGTGCCACATCCCAGTCTTCTGCTGGATCACTGCTACAGTTCTGGAGGATGTGCTGAAAACCAGAGAGGGAGGAGAGCTGCCCAAGACCCTGACTGAGATGTACATCCACTTCCTGGTGGTTCAGTCCAAACTGAAGAACATCAAGTATGATGGAGGAGCTGACACAGATCCACACTGGAGTCCAGAGAGCAGGAAGATGATTGAATCTCTGGGAAAAGTGGCTTTTGAGCAGCTGCAGAAAGGAAACCTGATCTTCTATGAATCTGACCTGACAGAATGTGGCATCAATATCAGAGCAGCCTCAGTTTACTCAGGAGTGTTCACACAGATCTTTAAAGAGGACCGAGGACTGTACCAGGACAAGGTGTTCTGCTTCATCCATCTGAGTGTTCAGGAGTTTCTGGCTGCTCTTCATGTCCATCTGACATTCATCAACTCTGGAGTCAATCTGATTTCAGAAAAACAGTCAACATCTCTGTGGTCAAAACTCCTTAGATCTAATCTAAACCTTTTCTACCAGGTTGCTGTGGACAAGGCCTTACAGAGTCCGAATGGACACCTGGACATGTTTCTCCGTTTCCTCCTCGGCCTTTCACTGCAGACCAATCAGACTCTCCTACGAGGCCTGCTGACCCAGACAGGAAGTGGATCACAGACCAATCAGATAACAGTCCAGTACATCAAGAAGAAGATCAGTGAGAATCTGTCTGCAGAGAAAAGCATCAACCTGTTCCACTGTCTGAATGAACTGAATGATGGTTCTCTAGTGGAGGAGATCCAACAGTCCCTGAGATCAGGACGTCTGTCCACAGATAAACTGTCTCCTGCTCAGTGGTCAGCTCTGATTTTCATCTTAATGTCCTCAGACAAAGATCTGGACGTGTTTGACCTGAAGAAATACTCTGCTTCAGAGGAGGCTCTTCTGAGGCTGCTAGCTGTGGTCAAAGCCTCCAACAAAGCTCTGTATGTGCACATAGACCAGTTTAGTTTAAGTGGATCAACATTTGATTGTTTGTAATTGTTTCTGTTGTTTTGCTGCTTTTCTTCAGACTAAGTGACTGTAACCTCTCAGAGAGAAGCTGTGAAGCTCTGTCCTCAGTTCTCAGCTCCCAGTCCTCTAGTCTGAGAGAACTGGACCTGAGTAACAACGACCTGCAGGATTCACTAATAAAACTGTTGTCTACTGCACTTAAGAGTCCCTACTGTAAACTGGAAACCCTCAGGTCAGTTTTCAGCTATTTAAACAAATAACATTCATTTTTAAAAATATGTATTTAAACTGTGTGTTCACTGACAAACCAACTTTTACAGGCTGAGTTCCTGTAACCTCTCAGAGAGAAGCTGTGAAGCTCTGTCCTCAGTTCTCAGCTCCCAGTCCTCTAGTCTGAGAGAACTGGACCTGAGTAACAACGACTTGCAGGATTCAGGAGTGAAGCTGATGTCTGCTGGACTGAAGCAACAACACTGCAGACTGGAAACTCTCAGGTCAGGATTCAGCTCTTTGGATTCAGTCGTCTGACAAGTTCAATATTGTTTTGTTCATTTTCCTGTGGTAGCATCATTGTACTGAAGAGGTTTTCAGACTCCAGAGAATTAACTTTTGTTGGACCACAGAATTTGACCTGCTCATAATTTAATGTGGTATCTCTGTTATACTTAAAGATTTGGTGAGTTTGAGAATGTCAACAATATAATGTAATTGTTTGTTCATATTGTCATGTAAAAATTGACAATTCAGGTCCAGTTACAGACACATCGAGTGTAATCAACAAAGAATCATCAGGACATCCAGGATGTCAATTAAGGTTTATCTTGCAAGAGAGAAATTCACAGACACAGTTTCGTCTCTATCCAGCAACGTTCTAAAGACTGATACTTCACACAAATGTTTTATACCATCTGTTGCTGGGCAGAACATTTCCATCATCAAGCAATTGTTCCCAACACACACATGAATATTGTGAGACTCTGGGTCACAACAGTTTGGGCTCCACAGTTCACTGTTAGATAGTAGCTGAACTTGGAGCAGTCGTGCAAACACCTGCAAATACTGAAGACAAAACACGTCTATAGGACAAAGTTAGTTCTGTCACATGCTGTGAATGTCTTGACAGGCAGCTAAACACCTCTCCCCCATCAAAACTCTGGAGACTGTATCTTAGTTGTCAGGTTTATTGTCCGGCTGAACTTCAAACGGCCAGTAAGTGACACTATCGCTCCGTGCTTCACTTATTAAACAGGTGTGTAAAAAACTAAGCTATGCTTCCTTAAATCAACATATTTCACAACTGTAACAGAACAATGTCCTTTAAGAATTCTTCATGGGTACAACAAAAAGACAAAACAGAAGCAATAAAATTAAATTATACTTAATTTTCCATCACACATAAAGAACACATTAATCAGAATTGCAGAAACACTTTTAACTGGACTCAAATGTGTGATTTTAAGGACAAATGTCCCTGCAACTAATGAAATGGATCATTTACAGCAGAATTGGTTGGTAAATTCCATGTAACAGTCAAGTCAAACAAAGTAAATATGAATGAGATTAAATTCTTCCATGCAAATACTGTCTCCTGTATGTCTCATTAGCGGCTCAGCTGAAGCCCTCTGGGATGTTCCTCTTCAAACAGCTGATGGCTTAAACAAAAGAATATTCCTGTCAATCCTGCCAGTTATGAAATGCACTGTTTAACCGTGTTATTTTCATAATTATTACTTTTTTGAAAAGATTAACAATTTTCTATTTAAAACTATGAGGCCAACGAGCTGGAACTTACCAGTTATTAGTCTAATATATCACATTCAAACTTAAACCTCCTATCAATATAATTGACTTTGGCTTATGTGTAGACTTTTAACAGGACAAAATCACATTGTCAGACCGAATGTCACAGTTTCAAGTCCGGCACACAAATACCTGCAGAGGAAAGAGGCCAAGACAAGACTATGTCAGTCACTATGTTACTCGACCGCTGCTCTCGCTCTCACTGAGCTGAGGAGGAGAGAACAAGTAAATGACACATTTAATGACAGTAACAGACAAAATCGTTCGGCTTTTAGTAAGTCAACAACGTCTATCACTTAGTGAACGGATGGTTCTCAGTCTTCAAAAAACATAGTGGAGTGGATGTAGGACAGTTAGTGAGATTTGGGCACATTAACAAGAGACTAACCACAAGAAATTATAAAGGAATGAATTTGTCGTGAACGTACCATAACTACAACTAAAGATATATTTTTTTGAAAGTTTTATATTTTATATTTGAGGGTGGAGATTTGGTTTGTGATGGTGACGAGTCTCCAAGAAATAAATGTCAGTCAGTGTTTGTCCTCTGAAATGATGAAACATGACTGTGTGTGTTTAGTCTGTCAGGCTGTCTGATCACAGAGGAAGGCTGTGCTTCTCTGGCCTCAGCTCTGAGCTCCAACCCCTCCCATCTGAGAGAGCTGGACCTGAGCTACAACCATCCAGGAGACTCAGGAGTGAAGCTGCTGTCTACTGGACTGGAGGGTCCACACTGGAGACTGGACACTCTCAGGTATGGACAGATGGACAGACAACAGCAGCTCTCACACTGTTTCTCTGTCTCTGACTAACTGAGGAACTCTGGTTCATGTTTAATGTTGGATAAAGCTGATTCTGACTTTGTCTCTTCCTCCAGGTTGGACCATGGTGGACCACAGAGACTGAAACCTGTTCCAAGGAAGTGTGAGTGTATTTTAAGTTTGATTCCTGAGACCAGCTGCACATGTTCCACTAGATTTTAACCTTTTCTGACTAAGAAACAAAGATGAATTTCATTCAGGATTTAGCTTCAGTTTTTTGTCCGTGTGGCAGGTATCGCACTTCTAGTTTATATGGACCAAAGTCAGCAAGACAAAAGGAGGGAAGTGGGAACCAAATTTATTTTAGATTAACAGCATAATTAAATTTAACTAAAGGTCAATCCCGAACGGAGGAGATAATCCATAGAAACTTGAGGGCGATACACAATAAAATAATTACATTATCTGAAACAATCACAAACTAATAGGATCCAGGCTAAATAATCAAAGAAACATAATTACACAACCTGTTAAGGAACTAAATAATCAAACATAAGCGAGACTGAATATCCAAAGGACCAAGCATTGATCAGAGTGAGTAAATAAGGTACAACTAGGCAGAAAGGACCATAAACCAGGGCTGTGTGGGTGAGCAACATCGTGTGAACCTTAAAGGCATGAATAAGAAACTAAACATGAGCAGGATTCAGGGACTTGGGAAATAGAGCATAAACTAAAGTGAGTGACCTAGTGGACTAACAGACAGTAGACAGACATCAAAACTAAACATGAAGGCAGGTAGAATGAACTAAGGAATTACACAAAGAAATAGAGAGTGAAGCTGAACTAATGAACAAAAAAAAAACACAAAGCAGGTTAAAGGAACTAAACAAACCCGGAGTAACAAAATCTAAGAACCAATAAAACTGGACCACAGTTTTGTCACACAGAGTTTTTCCATCTGGCTCCTGGTCAATGAAAAGCACCTTAAATCCAGTTGGTGGAGCCACAGCCTCTGACTGGATCTTCATGGACACGGAGTTCAGCTTTTTTGAGCTTTGGGACTAAAAAAGTTTAGTAGCAGACGACAGTTTGAGATTCGATGAGCAAAGGTGTCAACTTTGTGCTAAATGTGAGTCTTTGGTGGAGCTAATAAGAGTTTTAGGAAGCAGATGGTTCCGAGCTTCTTTGTGCTGCACTGGAAGACGATGGTCCAGTTTTCTTAGTCCCACTTGATTCCGTCCATGTGTTTATTGATGTGGACGTCCATTAGCTTCATCCTTGGGTCCACAGCAGAAACAAAGCAGAATCTCATGTTCACTAACTGTCATGTTGAATTTCAATTGAAATGGAGTCAAACATTATTCCCAGTTGAATCTGAAATGGAAGTTGGAATGATTGACTTTCAGTAAATATTAGTAAAGTTGCTGATAAATCAGCAGATGATAAACTGCAGCTGTTTGTGTCTTGTTCTGTCCATCAGGGGCCTGTGAACTGGAACTGGACCCAAACACAGTGAACAGAAACCTACAACTTTCTGACAACAACAGGAAGGTGACACGTATGGAGGAGGATCAGTCATATCCTGATAATCCAGACAGATTTGAGGACTGGAGTCAGCTGCTGTGTAGAACTGGTCTGACTGGTCGCTGTTACTGGGAGGTCGAGTGGAGAGGAAGAGTTTCTCTATCAGTCACTTACAGAGGAATCAGAAGGAAAGGAAACAGTATAAAGTGTTGGTTTGGAATGAACAATCAGTCCTGGAGTCTGAGATGTTCTGATGATGGTTGTTACTCTGTCTGGCACAATAACAGACAAACTCCCGTCTCCTCCTCGTCCTCTGTCTCTCACAGAGTATCAGTGTATGTGGACTGTCCTGCTGGCTCTCTGTCCTTCTACAGTGTCTCCTCTGACAAACTGATCCACCTCCACACCTTCAACACCACATTCACTGAACCTCTGTATCCTGGGTTCTCAATCTGGTCTGGTTCAGTGTCTCTGTTCAGTGTGAAGGTGTGAGAGTGTCTCCTGTGGACAGAAACTCTGCTGACTGAAGATCAGCTGCTGAAACCAAAGTTCCCTCTGTTCACCATCACACACACTCTGCACTGTGAAGCAGATCTGTCTCACACTCCAACACCAAACATTCATTTGTCTCATTTCATCACTTTGATCATCAACATTTCTGCTGTTTGCTGCAGTGGCAATTTTGGCTCCTGCTTTTAATGAAACTAAAGTCTCGGGATGAAAATGTCAATTCATTCTCGTCTCATTTTCCTTCTTTTAATATTTGTATCTGTACAACATTAATCGAGAGAAATTTGGAGGCAGCAGCATCTCGTGCACAGTTACCATGGTTACAGGTAAACATCTTCCTTTGTCCCCATGGTCCTGTCTCTTTGCTCTGAGTCTAAAATCTTGTTGACTGGGTTCAGGTTGAGAGACAAAACTCTTTATCAAACACGTCATTAGCTTAACGTTCCATGATCTTAGCTTTTCATGTCCACGTGCTGCTCAGCTGTTTGTCTTGTCTGATTCTCAGCAGATGAATTTAGTTCATGAACCTGGTAACATCAGGTGACAGAGACAGAAAGTTAGTGAATGGAAGAAGCTTCTTATTAACGGTGGAGCAACAGGTCGAGCAGCTAAACTTTCCCAAAACAAAGACTTTGTCAGATCTGCCTGAGTATTAAGGATGTGAAGGTTGAACAGGAGCTGGACACAGGGCAGATTTCATCATGGGGACAAATAAGACGTTCATGTCTCCCAACTATTTTACACAATTCTGTTTAGCTCAAATCATGAAATTATTCCTTTAACAAATCGTAGACTTTTTTTCTTCTTGTATCAACTGTATCAGCAGTAACTGATGCGGTTTCCTATTTTCTGCCGTTGACGACCACACACCAACTCTGGGTTTGTATTTTAGTTGCTCTCAGTGTTTTCTACCCATTTCCCACCCTCTTCACTTGGTGGGAGATTTTATTTAAACACTTGGCATCTCAGTATCTATATCCTCCATTGTTATTAAGTTCAAGGAAAGACACAAGTGTAGGTGCAGCTCACAATATCACAAAAACGTCGTTTGATCACCGTTTTTAGGACTGGTGCCGTCCAGATGGTTGGACGTTCAGTGTAAAAGTCTTTACCAGACACTGAAGACACAGCTCATGGACATTCTGATGCTTTAGGCAAAACGGCTTCGGATCCTCCTGAGGTGACTGAGCTTTAGATTAGTTACAGGTTTGTAGAACAATAGTAATAATAATAAAAGTCTAATCTTTACATGTGTAAAACGTTATTTAACTTCTGTGTCCTACTGTCACCATCATCTGTCTCTGAGTTAGTATATTAAGAAAAACTATTAGCATCATATTCACTCAGAGAACTGGACAAACAACGTATCTGTCCCTTCATCTCACTGCATCTGATCATTTTCACCAGAGTCTCCGACTCAGTTTTGACCATTTCTGAGAATGACACATTAATATTAATGTGCAGATCATTATAACTTATTAAACTCAGTTACTTTCATTATAAATCATATAGTTCACTCTTTAGGCCTCCACCAAAATAATAACTCTACATTAAGACAATATACTCTGGTTGTTTCATCTGCTATTCGAAAATTAAATATATTTATTATAATCTCATATTGTCCTGCACTTTGATCTGTTTGCATAGTTTCTGTAACTTTGAGTGATCTCTGGTATTAACTTTTGTGTGAACAGAAAAAACAGAATATGTTGTAATGATCAAGGTGTGTGCAGATTATTAGAACTCGACAGCTCAAACTCGAAGGGAATTTCTTACCTTGTCAGGGTGGAGACGTCCCGTGCGTGGAAGCTCTGCACTCGACGCAGCTTCAACGAGCAAATGCATGAAGATAAATGTGTGTCGTGAACTGGGCTGAGCAGGTGTGAAGGTATCATCTCCCACCTGGTCAGTGGTTTGATACCTCACCTCATCTCAGAATCCAGTGTCAGTGTGATCAGAAGCCAGTTTCTTTTTTATGTAGTTTTTTATAATCCACCTCACATCAAAGGTCAGGAATAAGTCCTATAACTCAGTCAGACTTTTAAAGATAATTTTGCAGTTATAAAAGCAGCTCGTGTTGGGCCACAGAACGTTGTGACCTTTGCTGCTTGTTGACTTAAATGACTTAAATGTCTGTTGTCAAGTTGAGACTCTTGTCGCCTGCTTCTCTCTGTTTACTGCCGACAAAAGACAGACTATTATTCTTTTGCAAAAGCTTCAATGAAGTCAGTTTCTTTTTTTAGTAACTCCGTATGTTTTTAAAGATTAAACTCACATCAAAGGTTGAAAGTAGGTACATTTTTTAGAAGAAGAAGCAGCTTTATTTGTCACCACGTCGGTGCCTGTCGGAGTCCACCACTGCTCCAGTCCCCGAATGGATTCACATCACCAAGAACATTCCCATCTTGGAGCCACGTCACTCCCAGCAGTCCCAGTCCAAGCCAAGCCACAGTCGGTGGTGACCGCTGGTCTGGAAGGGATCCGCCTTATGACTATGACTTCATTTATGCATGTTGACTGGGACAGACGCTGTCAGAACCTCCCGTAGACTGACACACTGTACAAACTGGGTGTGGACTGGGAGCATCTGTTTGCATGTTTCACTGTAAAGTGGGTCTGAAGTATCAGTGTCCAATGGTGGAAGGTACATTAACGCATCTGTAAGTGGATTTAATTATGGCAACTTTCACTTTTACTCCACTACATTTGTAATCAAAGCTGCATTACACCGTACAATCACATGACTTTACACATTTCAGAACAAACCAATTTTTCTTTTTTTTAATGAAAATCGCTTCATTAAACCAGGCACAGGCAGGTTCAGGCTCAGTTCCTCCGTCCACGGTCTTATTTAAAGTCTTATCTGACACAGTAGCAGTAATTTTACTCTTTGACGTGTTGGGCTGAGTTTGGCCCGTCTACAGACGTCTGCCTTCACTGGGCAGGACAACACGCAGCTAAAGCGAAAACCCCTGATTAGACTAAAGGTTTTTATTTTTAGACATAAAGGACTGAATCCACTGTACAATGCGTCTTCAAGTAGGATCATTGAACACGGTGTCAAAGTCCATCTCCCTGTCCTTGTCTCTGACACGGGTAGATGTGGAGCAGAGCTCTGTCCCAGCCACATGCACTAGTGCCAGTCCGCATCAGATCCTACAGCAGCTTCAACCGTTCATTTATGTTTGTGACTATTAATAAGTTAATAAAACCAACATAAAGCAGCCCTGCTAGCTGAGAATTTAAGTCAAATATAAATCATGTACTTACTAACTTTGACTAAAGCAGAAATGACAGTGGGTCGTTGGTGGTTTTGAGGACTTTCCACCACCGGTGTGTTTAAACTGACGTGGGACGTAAATCGACGTATTTCCGTAAATTCCCGTGTATTTGTCAAATGTTGATGCTTCCAAACAAGTAGCAGGTGAGATGGACCGTGTGCAGGGATCAAATTCTCCCAAAGTCTGAGAGGATGTGAAGCAGAGACCAAACGACATGTGCTGATAGTTTTTATGATTTCGCTCGTGAACTGAATAAATGTAGATGCAGCACTTTGCTTTAACTTGAATGGAACAAGCTCCTGTGGACAGAGACTTTCTGTTAGTCCATTAGGTGAATGTCGTCCACCACTGTCTGTATCTGTCCTTATGATCCAATGAGACAACACTGATGTTGTTACCGTACATGTTCAGATTATTAGGGACACTCATCTCAACAGGAAATGACCTGAACTCACTGTGTGTGTAGCATCAGCCTCCAAAGAACTTTACTTCACACACACCAGTGACAGACCATGAAGGCGAGAAGTAAATGTCCTGCATCACTTTTAATCCCACTGACATAATAACGCTCAAAATAACAACAACAAGTTGACTAAAAATCAAAAACTCAAACCAAATCTCTCTAAAAGCATTTGAACAAAACTGCTTATAGCTTATAGAGTTTTAATGCAGCACTGCTGTTTTATTCCAGGCTCTTCATCCTCCGTGAGCAGATAAACTGGTAACAGCTCCACAGCTCTGATATCTGACATGTAGTGAACAATCCAGCTGGACAAGGCCGCGGCCAATCGTTGGTCACGTGCTCGCTCCTTAATGGAGGATTTAAAGGAAGCAGCAGGTCAGTGAAGGTCCCACAGATCAGGCAGGGATGAAGTGAGGAGCTGCAGAGTCTGTTTGAGATGCAAATGTCCCACTCAGCCAGGCAGCCCCACACTCACACTTTACATCACACAAGATCCTCTGTCCACTTCCACTCACCTTGGATCCTGAGCAGGATCATGCTGCTCTGCGTTCAGGCAGCGCTGACAGGTGGACATGATGGATTCAGACAGGAACACGGTGTCTAGGGTCTGTACGCTCGTTCATCACCGTAGCTGGAGAAATGTTACCGCTGAATTCAAATGTAATTCAGACATGTTTGATTTCCCCCTGAAACACTGAGGGTGGGTTGTCACTGCATCTGTTCCTCTTCTGCACATGTGGAACAGCTGGACTTTGGGTTTAATTTAAGGGGTTTTGTTAGGTGCACAGGGGGTTTAACTACACATTAGTTTGGTTTAGTGCATGCATTAATGGACTTTGAAGCTGTAAAATTCCATTCTCTACTGACCCCAAGTGGTCGAGGCAGATGGTACCGGGCCTGAGCCCGGTTCTGTCTGAGGTTTCCTTCACTGAACAGAACTGAACCTAGTGCTGCACAAGGGGGATTTGTTGAATCTCTTCCTAACGTTTGACTTTACATTGTAAAGTTCCTGTAATTTGGAGCTTTATCAGTGAAATTAAAACGGATTTAATTCTGTAGAACTTGTTGAAAAATATTTACAGCAGCTTCTTAAACTTTTAGATGTAAAATAATTTTCAACCAAGGTGCATTAGTAAATATTTAGTAAATAAATCATGGACTGTAAAACTTTTGGTAGGATTTTGGTGGATTAGTGAAGAGACGTCGATAAACCTACCAAATAAATGAAAGACATTTCTTAATTTTCACCTTTAAGGATTAATAAAGTCAGTTCTAAAGAATTATAACCCCTAATAAAGTCCTTAAGTAGTCCAAAAACATCCTGTTTGACTTATTGTCCAAATCAATAATTTTTCTCTCACTAATATTTAACCGCAAATATATCATGAAATCCTGAATGTGCATTTTTTAGGTGTTCTATTCTTTTAGTTTCATACTTGACCTTTTGAACACTCTGTCATTCCTAGAGCTGCTGAAATATTTTTTTTTATTTAAACGACACAATGTTTATTTAAACAATGACACAACATATATATATATGTATATATATATACACTGTGAAGACAATACAACAATCCAAGCAATTCTGTAAAAAGTCTTTGCATGTGTTACATCGATAAATGATCAGTTTGGTTATATTACATCAAAAAGCAGAAACTTATAGAAAACAAAGACAAAGGCGACCGGCACGGCTGCATCAAAGCTAGTTCTACATTGTTCCAAATGTAGAAATGACTGGAACTGAAAACACATGGTGAGTCAAAACTATTACTTTTTATTTTAATTTATAATTATTCACGATTACGCATAAATAGCTGCATATTACTTACTCTCCCATAATGGATTGTCTAATACAAGTTGACGGTGCACGGCGTCTTCATCTTCTTTTAGAAGACAATTTGCTCTTATAATTAGATGTTCTAAAAAAGACTTACTGATTACTTAAGCCTCAAATTATACCCAATGCCGGAGTTTCCTGATAAAAATGTAAAACATTTCCTCATTTAGATAAGGTCTTTTCATAATTGTGTTTTTAACAACTGCCTAAATAACATCTTACCAGCCTCTTCAGCATTTTCATTACAAACGGCGATGCCCTGATAGATCCACGCTCATGCAAATACAATTGTTCATGTTGACACATATTTTTAACAAAAAGATATTGCACGTCTTTCTTCATTCACGGCCGAATGTCTACCTGCATCATAGCGATGTCTTCTGTGTGAGATACAAGAACTCGGCGGGTAGCTCCGCTTTTAAGGGCTAACCAATCAAACGGACTGTGACCTGTCAAACACTTTCCATTCCCTATTTGTGAGAAAGTCAGTTGGTGCTATTCTCATTTTTCTTACAAGGACACACATACTCATTGGTTTAGCTTTCTCAACCCTTGTTTTGCTGTTTAATTACCTTCATCTACACACACACACACACACACACACACCACACTCATCCCTATTTGAGTTACATCACACACACTGCATCCCCCTATTTTGGGGGGACGTCACTGGCTGGTTTTATTATTTTCCCTATATCAGCATGGACACACAGGTCCCTTGTTTAGCCTTCTCAATCCTTGTTTTATCCTCTTAATTACATCCATATGTACTTCTTCATATGACCTTTGTGACCTCACAACACCCCACACCCCTCCCCTCTCCTCTTGACCTTTGACCTAGACCTGTCAAAAGCAGTTTGATGAACAGTAGTGCATATACTGTGTAATGTGTAATTTTTTTATAATTTTTTTTTATAATAGCAGAGACATTACAGGAAAGTGAGTAATATCTTGCTATTCATGTGCAATCATGAATAATTATTAATTAAAATAAATAATAGTTTTACTTTATCATCTATTTCAGTTTCAGACAGTGAATTTCTACATTTGGAACAATGTGGAACTACCTTTGATGCAGACGCCCCCCCCAGAGGGACGTTATTTCTGGCGTTCTCCGTCCACCTTTAGAGAGGGTGGGTAAAAGTTGTAACAATAAAGATCGAACTAGCGAAGCTCTAATCTCCGCCAGCACATCGGATGCTGTGGGGTTGGAACCCAGTAACGTATCCTCTGACACCCAGGGCTGTCATCTCATTATTTTGGACGATGTTATTTTGGAAGCTTTGGAAAACCCAGAGGTTGTTAAAATATTTACGCAGTATCGGCACCATAGAAACATGACAAACATTTCTGACTCAAAATATATTTCACAAAGGTAAATACAGCAGAACTCTGAGTCTATTCAGCACTCACCATATCCTCTTTAAAAATCTCGACAAACTTTAAATCGCTATACTGGCTCAACAAATGTTCCCCAGACAAAAAAACTATTTTATGGAAAATGATGATGATGTCATGAAAGCGCCCCACAGATATGTAATGATCGATCTGACTCCTGACTGTCTAGAACGTTTCCGACTGAAGGTGTTAGTGTCCAGCAATCCGTGTCTTTTCAACCTCTTTCAACCGATAAATATAGCAAATTAAAGAGACAAAAGAAACGTCTCAGGAGCCTGCCTGATAAAAAGACGTTGTTGGTGTCATGAAAAAAAAAAGACAACTACTGGTCCAGACACCTGGAGTGTAGTCAGTAAAGAATCTTCCATCCAGGATGTCTTTGAAGGGTTTTATTATCTTCAAGAGAGAAGTTCACAGACACAGTTTCGTGCTCTGTCTAGTGCCGTTCTAAAGACTGACACATCACAAACATGTTTCATACCCGTCTGCTGCTGGGCAGAACATTCCCACCATCAGGCTCCCAACACTCCTACATGTCTCCAGGTCACTACAGTTTCCTGTTAGATAGCAGACAACCTTGGGACGGTTACTCAGAAACTTCCCAAGATAAAAACATGCACATGAGACAAAGGACGCTATGTTTCAACATTCTTCATAAGAATACTGAATATCATTTGACCTTAGAACTAAGCAAAACATAACCATTAAAATGTAGTCACTTTTGGATTTTTCCATCCCAATTCCCTCCTTTTGATTACAATTTAATCACAACAGATGTATCATGTAACAGGGGTCATCAGAATTATAAATTCAAAGAATCATCGTCATGATGCTTGTTTTATGTCACCCAGACATCACTGAGTTTCAGAGCTAAGCATAGATTAGCAGGTACTATGAGCATACTTACACATAGGGGTCTCTGTGTATAGATGATCATCAGGTTGTAATACACCAACATTATTTTGCATCTTGTTTCATCGAGTGCCTTCTGATGACTCATAGCACTTTCTGTGGCTACTTCGCATGGAATAATACAACATCCACAACAGGAAAGCTACTAAATATGCTGTTCATTTTTGAACCCATAGGTGTAAACATTTTTCAATACTCAAATACTCTAAATACCTACTGACAAAGAAAAATTTGCATATTCCAGCTTCAAATTCCTTACCTGCGCGGACCCCCATTCATCCCAAAATTAGAGTTTAAGCACTCCAGATGTTTGACATCAACACTACACCATTCATTGACATATCAATATCTCGTAGCATAATGACCCCTGATCCATTCATCAACTTTTTTCACATGACCTTATTGACCCCCGACTTTTTTTGACCTCTTCACCTTTCACCCAGACCTGTCAAAATTTGATGGAAAGTATTTCATCTAAATGCTTCCAGATGACATCACTTAGTGGAACCCTCAGTTTTGCTCAAGGTATGAAGTTCGTAATTATGGTCAACCTGCTTTTCTAGAGCTCCTCCAGGTGACATCATCTGAACTCCTGATGATGAAAAACTCCTCCAGATGACATCACCTTGAGGAGTTTGTCAGCTAGTAGCTTAAAATCATGAATATACATTTACACCCTAAACTAAAGCCTTTAAACACAAAATAATTACAAACAGTAAATGACTGAGGCTGTGACTGTGACGTCAACACATTTTTATGTTTTTTATTTTTAATCTTAGTACAGATACACGACAGCATAACTACTCAATAACACTTGAACAATCTCCTGTAGGTTTTTTGCTGGCCGGTGCTTGAAAGTCCCTGAACAGCTCAACATGTTGTTTATTGAGCTTTTCGAAGAACTGGACTAGGTTTTCCAGGGAGCACTGCTGAACCTGGTTTCCTGTGTTCCTGGCTGTAGCAGCTCCGCTCCCAACAGGTAAACCGTCTCCGTCTACGCAGCAGTAAGCGTTCCACAGGTAATCAGGGACGTTGACACGGTTTTTATTGTCCGGTTTAATCCAGTTCTCTGGATTTATAGAGGGAATTGCACCAGTCAGAACATAAGCTTTATGGCAATTTTTGAAAATCTTGTTTTTGAGCTCCTTTCCCTCATAATTTGCCCAGGCACCGCTGTTCAGTTCTTTGTCTTGAGGTACCACATTGGTCAGATTAAAAGTGGCTTTGCTGCTTAAACCTGTAAGAGTGATAAAGAGGTACAGGCTAAGGAGTTAAATTAACTCAGGCAAGACATCTGCAAATATTCTATATATCTTTATGAAGTCTGCTTATAAGAGCTAAAAAGCCTTTTTTTCTTCACTGCCTTGAAATATACACTGTAGTTTTTTTTTATTAATGTTCTATTAAATTTAAGTGAATTTTCATAGTGACATGTATTTAAACAGATTAACTATTCTCTGCATCGCAGCACTAGGAGAAAAAATGTCCAACATGTAGCTCAGTGGAGAATATAGGTTGTAGGAGATAAATAAGTGTATACGGATGTACATATTAATGTGTTTCTATCATCTTTGTATGTATAAAATGTGTAAGTATGTTCATTTATAAGTGATGTCTTTTCATATGGTGGTGAAGGCTTTTATTTTCCTTAAAGGAAGTTGAGGCGGGAGTGAGAGTGGAGGTGTGAGGGAGTGACGGAGCTGACGGTGAATGGGTGAAGTAGCTGAAGTTGGTGTGAGTGAACTGCAGCAGTAGATCAGATTGTCAAATAGATCATCTACAGTGGAACCTGTTTGCTGACGGACGGAGAATTTCAGCCCGAAGTTCTGAGAGTCTATCAGCGGCAGACTGCTCGTCAATCCCACGAGGGAGGCAGCTAGCTAGTCCGGCTAGTCCGGCTAACCCGGCTACACGAGTGTCGGTTGACGTGCTCACTCGGGCACAGAGGTCCCCAACTTTTAATAAAAGTGAAGCGACCATCGAGTTTTTGGTCCCGACGTCCCTGAGCGACGAATCAGGCCTGCAACATTTTTGAGTTTTATAATTTTATTTGTGTTTGATAAAGGGACGGTGACTTTGTGTTTAATTTTTCAGTTTTCCAGTAGGTAACATATTTTTATTAGGAGTACTCCTACTAATTTAAGTTATGATATATGTATGTTTATTTATATTTTTTGCTTTTCAATTAAATGGGGAGTTAATTTTATCTGTAACTGTTTGACGGTTTTATTGCTTTTGTTTATGTCACTTTTCTATTAACTTGCTAAGCTGGTCTGTGTTCACTTATCTGAGGCCCAAGACTAAGACAAAAAATGAAAAGTAGACCAGAGATTATTAAAAGAACTCAGGGACCCTCACATACTATAAGGTGAGTAAACAGGCTACAGTTGTAGTGGATCTCACCAAATAATATTTCTCTTAGTGTTTAATAAAAGTTATTTTGTCAAAGCAGTTTCATTGTGTGGGTCTGTAGACACAAGATTTAACAGAGTTTGTCTATTGTTGATCAAATATGAAAAAC
The DNA here is from genome assembly GCA_033026295.1 of Channa striata. NCBI lineage: Eukaryota > Metazoa > Chordata > Actinopteri > Anabantiformes > Channidae > Channa > Channa striata. The sequence goes on from JAUPFM010000097.1 coordinate 82,367, forward strand.
AGTAAATTGTATTGGTCCTATGATGATACTGGGGCTTCTGCAAATTAGTTTTTATGATATAGATGGTGAGCGTTTGTCAACGATTTTTACATAGAAAACGAATAATTTCTACAGCTCTTGGTTTTAATCTGCTGCTCTTGTTGCTTTTTTGTGGCAGTTTTCTCTCCTGGATCATCTGCTGAATTTCAGCCTCTGTCTTCTTTCCTTCACATTCTTCTAAAAGTGTCCTGTTTAATTCCTCAACAAACTTGACAAATGTCCACGAGCAGCAGGCAGCAGGAGTCCAAATCAACAATACTTGCAGGCAGGTTGAGCAGAAGTTTGTACGGCAAAATTAGAGATGAAAAGTAACAACTAAACAAACAGAATTTTCAGAGAAAAGAGGAACTTACAGGGATGTGTCAGAAATACACACAGGAGACTGTTGGAGAGTTTCTCAGCAACACAGACAGCAGAGGGAAGGACGGACGAGGGACGAAGACTGTCTGCATCAAACATTACTGAGGGTTTTTGAATCCTGGATCTGATTCCAGATCAGTAGCGAACAAATCAAACTGTGATTGTTGTGACAAAGGAGCTGCAGATAAAGAAACGAGCCAGAACATGAGTCACTTTGACTTTTCCCTGAAACATGTTCAGCTACAATGAAGGAAACAAAAACACTTCCTGCAGAGTTTTCAGATTAAAGGTCAGACAGTTTCTGACAGACTTTTAATGTGAAAACCCTCAGGAAGTGTTGAGTGTTGTTGTCTGTATCTGAACATGGATCAGCAGAACAGACAGTTTGAAAAGCTGCTTCCTGTTCAAAGACAAAGTGGTGAGTGTAACATGACTCTGTTGTTGTACTGATGAATGATGCTGTGGAAATCCACATTCTACTGAATGGACCATGTGTTGGAGCAGCTGCAGGTAATTCACCTCATGTTTTCTTACCTGCCCTTTATTTGTAGGAGAATTTACAGGGAACAAGTTGAAAGAGTTGGAACCTCAGCAGAATTGAGAATCAAAGTGTGAAATGTTGAAATGTGGACTTTGTCTCCTGAATGGGTTTCTGTGCTCATGTCAGGTTCTGGGTTGAGTTGAGAGATGGCAGAGGGATCAAACAGGAACACAGAGATTTTCATGTGACACAGACTCCACATCATTCAGGTCCAGTTCAAGTGTGTTTGTAGAGCAGCATCAGTGGTGGATCTCCACCATTGCCCATTTCCTGAGGATGTGACTGTCCTGGAGTTTCTGTGTTCAGTCAGCACCAACTAGTGGACAGGTAGTAGAACTGCATCATCTGATGTGGGAGTTCTGCTCTGTCGCTGTTGCCTCTTATTCCACTGAAATGATCTCGTACATTAGTTTAATGTTCAAATGAGGCTCTACACACCAGTGAGGGTCTTTGTGATGTAACGAGTCATCGAATGCATCACATGCGACATTAAAGGACATGAGGAAGTTGGAACTTTTAAAGTTTTTGTCCCAATAGCAGAAATCTGCTGTGAATTTACTGGTGTTTGCAGCAGTAACACACGGAGCATATGAACTTTAACTGAAGTCATTCATGTGTGTGTAACTTGAATGTGAAAGTGATGTCTGTGTTTGACTTCAGCTCTGTGGTTTAGTCTTACAGGATCTGCCTGTGGTGCTATAACTCTAAGTCTGTGTGGGAATATGTACCAGGCTTTTTGAAATGTCAGGCTGCACAATAAAGTGTAAACGGGCCGACGTGTCCAGGCTCGTCTGTGTTAGGATGGTAGATGGATTATAAAGGTCCTGACTAAAACAACATGTCTGAGGAATCACAAAGGAGTTTTCATTTTCACCAACGCAAAAGTAATTGAGCTAGTTCTCTAGTTACTTTTGTCCAAAGGTAACGATGTAATGTAACTAGTTACATTGTCATGAAATTAGTTTTAAAAGTAACGTTCCCCAACGTTAGGAGGAGCAGGAGCCCGAGATTCGGTTTAAAGAAATGTGCTTTAATAAGACAATGAAGACGAGTTCTTCTTCTAGGAGGGACAAAAGTGGAACAGAAGACAAATAAAGCAGGATAGTGGAGATAATAATGAGGAAATATCTGACTAAATGTCGTAGCTGTAATTGTGGTAAAGAGACAGTTGAATAACTGAACTTCCTCTGGTGTCACATTGTTTCTTTAGTTTCCTTTGACATTTAATACGAGTGAACTTACCACTCAAAGCCTCATCGGGCTTCACTCGTCTGTGATCACGTGACTCTCTCTCTCTCTCTGACTTCCTGTTTACACTAGTTAGTTTTTTACTTTCAGTTTTGTTCGTCGTGCTGCTGCAGCTCTTTTGTCCCTGTGTCGTTTCAGTAAGTGACAGTTTTCAGATTCTCAGTTTGATTTCATCTTTACTTTGGGTCTGAGCTTTTCTTTGACACTCGAACATTATTTCTAGGAGAATTTACAGTGGACACGCTGAAAGAGCTGAAAACTCAGTAGAACCGAGAGTCAAAGTCTGAAATGATGAAATATGAACTTATAAAAAGTCTTTCTTTAAACCAGGTGGAGACCCTGTGATGAAGCTGTTAGTGAAACTCTTGTCCAGTCATGTGATCACTAAAGGACTTTGTACTTGTGTTTAAATGTGACGCACTTTTTACTTCCTGTTTTCTGGGACTTTCCTCGTTTCTTTCTGTCAGGAACTTTTTGTTGTGTTCGCTCCTTCTATCAGGGTAAATATAAGAATGATTTTTGAATGACTGGCAGTCAGTTAACGCCAACATGAGTTTTTCCCCCGCACAGTGTGACTCCTGCAAACAGGAAACGTATTTCTAGGAGGCCTGAAGGCTGGTGTGTGTGTATGTGTGTGTATGTGTGTGTGTGTGTGTGTGTGTGTGTGTGTGTGTGTGTGTGTGTGTGTGTGTGTGTGTGTGTGTGTGTGCGCACGTTTGCTGAAATAGTTGGAGAACCCGATCTTATGTTGGAACAGGATTGTCAGTTTGTGGACTGCGTAGGATCTGTAAGTCACGGCTGTACATATACTGTCAACAGAGACTCTGGGTTTTCTTGGGTTGTTCTGGTTCTGTTATTTGTCCGAGGGAAAACCCCTGACCCGGACTTTTTATGTCAACTGCTTGATACAAGGAAGTGGAATGAACTGTAGGATTGTGGGGTCTTGGATTTTTGGTTATGAATTTAAAAAGACAGACTGACAATCTGGGCCTGAGCCTCAAATACATTAAAGGAAACTAAATAGGTGTTTTTCATGCAGAATTTGATGCATCATTGTTTGTTCTTTGCATACATTTGTTCAATTGTTGTGCAGGTTAACTTTTCTTAAAAATCATCATTAAACATTTTGTCAGATGTTGTTCTGACTGGCGCATTTTTATTCTCTTATGGTCAAACCCATGGTTCACTCAGTGATATTCACCTTAGAAGTAACTGGTTAAGTTTATCATTGGTTACAGCTCAGTGATGGTGAGATGTTCTGATTTAGTACGATTTCATAGTGATATAGCTGGTAAATTGAGATTTTCCCAGAAAATACTTTATCATGGTTATGTAGCTGCCATGATTGATGGAACCACAAGGGGTCACTGTTGCCTTCTATATTCTGATCACATTGCCAACAGTTTCAGTGAAATTTGCTTTTGGGGAAATGTAGTAGGACATTTCTGAGATTCAGTTTTATTATTTGCCTATTTTCCTTTACCTGTAATCACGTCAAGCAGTCCCCAGAACCATATGGTGTATTGGTTAAATCATTATATGAAACTACCAGTGATTTCAGTTGGTACTTTATGATTTATTGTTTCCTTTCTATTTGCTTTGTGCATATGTGTGGGGTTCAACAAAGAATAATCGTCCTATTGTCCAAAGTTCATCTGTTTATCCATCATTGGTTAACCTCCAATTAAGTCGACCTAACATGCATTCAGGTTTCTCGTGTTGTCATGATCGACATCAAGCAGCAAGCGTCAGTATTAATCAGCTCATAGCACAAACGACTCTGATCTTCACCTACACTAGATTAGACTCAAACTTTCTCATTTTAGCTGTTTGGAACACGTCACATCAGGTCATGTAGATAATGTTTAAACATGTCAAATAAAGTCAGTTTCAGCTGCAAATCACCAAAATACTTGTGTGTGAATAATGAATAATTGTGAGTGTGAGCTTCCAATCAGACGTCAGCTCTGTTTGATCTGTTTGATCGTTGGTTTTATTTCCTGCTGCCTCCTTTGTTTCCTTTGTTACACCTTGATTTGTGGATTTAACGTCTAGTTGACAGTCAGATTCCAGCTCTTTATCATCCAGTAGATCTGCTACATGATGAGTGAGTGAAGGATGTTGAATAAAACCTGATGTTGTTCTTTTGTCTCTGATCTTCTCTGTGTTTCCAGCTGAAGCTCCAAAGTCTCTGTGACTGGATGTGAATTCAGCAGCTGAGCAGCTTCAAGGAAACATTGTCAGTGTTGTTGCTGGAAAGACTGAGCTCGTGTCTCCCAGCAGGTTTGGACTCTGCTATGAATCAGTGTGAGGACACAGAGGAGGGAGTCCCTCCTCTAAAACCACTCTGTTTCGGGACTTTGGAGACAGATCAAAGACCAGAGGTGAGATGAGGATCTCTAACTGTCCACGTCAAACTGGTCCACCATCATTATTCACACTCACTGTCACATCTGCCACTCAGCTCCTCAGTAACAGCTTAGAAGAACTAATCCTGAACTACTAACTGTCTTAGTTCACAAAGAGCCAACCACTGATTAGTCCACTAACAACTAAGATGAGACCGGATCTTTTATCAGGTTCCATGTTGATGAACAGGAGAACGTTCCTCATCCACTGTCTTCTTACTGAGTTTCTATCTGCTTCCAACATTTCAGCTGCTGACAGTCTGCTCACACTTCAAACCACTTTTCATTTGTCTCTGGTTTGTTTGGATCAGGATGAAGAAGCAGAGACGAGACTCTGCTGAACCCAGCTGTGTCTCCATGAAGAGTGACAGGTCTAAGGATCAAATTATTAACTTTAAACCTGCCGATGGAAGGTAAGAATTTTAAACTGAACTTTGTTATATCTCTGACTCTCCTGAGATGAGGAGTCATATCTTGGTTTTAAACTTCATAATCTTTTAGCAATGAAGAACCTTTTTTTAGGAACTTCTCATGTCAGTCATCAGCTTCAACACTGTTGATGGGACATTGTAAGTGTAAGTGAAACAAAAGGTCATTTAGGCTTTAAACTTGTGAACTGTGTCATGATTCAGTCCCTCACTTATACTTCCTGTCCTGGACTTTTATTTTGTTGCCTTTTTTCCCATGTCCTGTTTCCTTTTCTCAGTTAACTTTACCTACTTCACCACATATCATTAACCCTAATTGGTTTCACCTGTTCCCCTCTGCCTATTTATACCTGGACTTCACCACAGCTTGCTGTCAGATCATCTTTCTGCATGACTGCCCTGCAGTCTTCCAGAGTGTTTTTTTTTTTTTTTTTTGGCCACACTGGATTTCTTACTCTGCTTGCTTGCTTGCTTGCCTGCCTGTTCCTCTTCCTCGGTTAACCTGCCTGCACTGTCAACTCATCTACAATCCAATCTGCACAGCCATAACTCATCCGTAAGCCATGTTCCAGTAACCTGCCTGCACAACTACTACCTATCTGATTACTCTTATCCAGTATCCCCAAGTTCTGTAACTGACTCACCCACCCTCAGTTATCATGTGTTTAACCTAATAATAAACACTCCTTAATTCTCCTCCTGAATCTTCTATTTCTGGGTCCAAAAAACAAACCGTGACAAACTGAGTTTGTACATAACTGCCACAGAGGATCAGGGATGTGTCCCACCAACTAAGAAAACTGAAAATACTTGGCAAATACTATGCACTTTTCTACCTGTTTTAACGCAAAGCAATTCACACACACCCTCACACACTGATGGCCAAAATTCACCAGGAGCAGCTAAGTGGGGGTTCAGTGTCTTGCTCAAGGACACTTTGACATGTGACCAGAGGAGCCAGGGATCAAACCAACAACTGTAGTGGTGGTCGAACGCACTAGCTCCTGTGCCGCAGTCACCCCATTATCAGTCAGGCTTTGCCTTCAAAAGCTCAAAGAAAATAAATGTTACCCTCTAAAAACAGTTTTTCCCTGTGTGATCCATTGACACTGTGTTAGAAATGCTTCAGTTTGAATGGGTGTCTGTAACAATAGTCACACTTATAAGTATTTATAATTATTTTATAGCCAGTGTGTAAGAATTGGTTCCACTATACACTGAAATCCACCTGCGTAACATGGTTAGCAGTGCAAATGCGGCATCTATTGGTAAAGGTTGGCTGTAGCTCAGGTGGTAAGGCAGTCATCCACTTTTCATTTGTCTCTGGTTTGTTTGGATCAGGATGAAGAAGCAGAGACCAGACTCTGCTGAACCCAGCTGTGTCTCCATGAAGAGTGACAGGTCTAAGGATGGACCACCTGATCTTCAAGATGAACAACCTGCTGATGGAAGGTAAGAATTTTAAAGTGAACTTCATTTTCTGAAACTAACCAGAACTACAGCAACATCTCATGATACAGCCTGTTAGATTCCTTATTGTAGTAAGAAATTTACATTTTGAAATAAAATGTGACCTGATTTTGTCTCTTTGTATTTTCTCCCCAGAGTTGAGCAGCAGATCTCAGAGGTTCACAGTGATCAGTCTGTCCAGCAGCATCAACCAGACCTGGACTCCATATTTATGGTCTGTACATGTACAATCCCACTTTGACTATAAACTACATCACACAGACTGAATGTCCAACAACCATTCAGGTCTTAACAGAGTCCATGCTGCTGTGTTCAGACCAGCAGGTCTTCAGACTGACACATGAATCACATGTCGTCTTCCACCAGTTGAAATGAAATGTTCACTTCTCATTCTGTTCCAGCTGCTGGAGGACAACATTGTCACTTTTGTGAAAAACCAGCTGAAAGAGATCCAGAGGGTCCTGAGAGCAGATTACCCAGAATGCTCAGAGAGTCAGAGGGAGGATGAGGAGGTGTTGGACAGTGGGGACGAAGAGCAGAGGAGGAGCAGCAGAGACTCATTAGTAAAGATCACAGTGAACTTCCTGAGGAGAATGAAGCAGGAGGAGCTGGCTGACTGTCTGCAGAGCAGTAAGAGGATTTGAACAGATTGAACATGATGGAAACAGCAGGAGAGAGGTTTACATTTCCAAAGTCTGCTGTAAATATGCTGCACACATCTGTATCAGATCAGAGGCTGTTTGTCCTCCACTGATGATAAAACTGATGGAGGAAGAAAAACTCTCTGATTCTCTGAAGGATCCACTCATTTTAATTTCTTCTTTGTTCTTTCAGGAATCGATGCTGCAGCGTGTCGACGTAAACTCAAGTGTAACCTGAAGAAGAAGTTCCAGTGTGTGTTTGAGGGCATCGCTAAAGCAGGAAACCCAACCCTTCTGAATCAGATCTACACAGAGCTCTACATCACAGAGGGAGGGACTGAGAGGTCAATGAGGAACATGAGGTCAGACAGATTGAAACAGCATCCAGGAAACCAGACAGAACAGAAACAACCATCAGACAAGAAGACATCTTTAAAGCCTCACCTGGAAGAGATGGACCAATCAGAAAAGTGATGACAAAGGGAGTGGCTGGCATTGGGAAAACAGTCTTAACACAGAAGTTCACTCTGGACTGGGCTGAAGACAAAGCCAACCAGGACATACAGTTCACATTTCCACTGACTTTCAGAGAGCTGAATGTGCTGAAAGAGAAAAAGTTCAGCTTGGTGGAACTTGTTCATCTCTTCTTTCCGGAAACCAAAGGAATCAGCAGGTTTGAAGAGTTCCAGGTTGTGTTCATCTTTGACGGTCTGGATGAGTGTCGACTTCCTCTGGACTTCCACAACAATGAGGTCCTGACTGATGTCACAGAGTCCACCTCAGTGGATGTGCTGCTGACAAACCTCATCAGGGGGAACCTGCTTCCCTCTGCTCGCCTCTGGATAACCACACGACCTGCAGCGGCCAATCAGATCCCTCCTGAGTGTGTTGACATGGTGACAGAGGTCAGAGGGTTCACTGACCCACAGAAGGATGAGTACTTCAGGAAGAGATTCAGAGATGAGGAGCAGGCCAGCAGAATCATCTCCCACATCAAGACGTCACGAAGCCTCCACATCATGTGCCACATCCCAGTCTTCTGCTGGATCACTGCTACAGTTCTGGAGGATGTGTTGAAAACCAGAGAGAGAGGAGAGCTGCCCAAGACCCTGACTGAGATGTACATCCACTTCCTGGTGGTTCAGTCCAAACTGAAGTACATCAAGTATGATGGAGGAGCTGAGACAGATCCACACTGGAGTCCAGAGAATAGCAGAATGATTGAGTCTCTGGGAAAACTGGCTTTTGAGCAGCTGCAGAAAGGAAACCTGATTTTCTATGAATCCGACCTGACAGAGTGTGGCATCGATATCACAGCAGCCTCAGTTTACTCAGGAGTGTTCACACAGATCTTTAAAGAGGAGAGAGGACTGTACCAGGACAAGGTGTTCTGCTTCGTCCATCTAAGTGTTCAGGAGTTTCTGGCTGCTCTTCATGTCCATCAGACATTCATCAACTCTGGAGTCAATCTGCTGTCAGAACAACAATCAACATCTGTGTGGTCTAAACTCCTTAGATCTAATCTAAACCTTTTCTACCAGGTTGCTGTGGACAAGGCCTTACAGAGTCCAAATGGACACCTGGACTTGTTCCTCCGCTTCCTCCTTGGTCTTTCACTGCAGACCAATCAGACTCTCCTACGAGGCCTGCTGACCCAGACAGGAAGTGGATCACAGACCAATCAGGAAACAGTCCAGTGCATCAAGAAGAAGATCAGTGAGAATCTGTCTGCAGAGAAAAGCATCAACCTGTTCCACTGTCTGAATGAACTGAATGATGGTTCTCTAGTGGAGCAGATCCAACAGTCCCTGAGATCAGGACGTCTGTCCACAGATGAACTGTCTCCTGCTCAGTGGTCAGCTCTTGTCTTCATCTTACTGTCATCAGACAAAGATCTGGACGTGTTTGACCTGAAGAAATACTCTGCTTCAGAGGAAGCTCTTCTGAGGCTGCTGCCAGTGGTCAAAGACTCCAACAAAGCTCTGTAAGTGCACATAGACCAGTTTAATATATGTGGATCAACGTTTGATTGGTTGTAATTGTTTCTGTTTTTTGCTGGTTTCTCTTCAGACTGAGTGACTGTAACCTCTCAGAGAGAAGCTGTGAAGCTCTGTCCTCAGTTCTCAGCTCCCAGTCCTCTAGTCTGAGAGAACTGGACCTGAGTAACAACGACCTGCAGGATTCAGGAGTGAAGCTGCTGTCTGATGGACTGAAGCAACAACACTGCAGACTGGAAACTCTCAGGTCAGGATCAGCTCTTTGTATTCAGTCTTCTGACAAGTTCAGTATTGTTTTGTTCATGTTCCTGTGGTAGCATCATTGTACTGAAGAGGTTTTCAGACTCCAGAGACTGAACTTTTGTTGGACGACAGAATTTGACCTGTGCATAATTTAATGTGGTAGCTCTGTTATACTTAAAGATTTGGTGACTCTGAGACTGTCAACAACATAGTTTAGTTGTTTGTTCCTATAAAGATAGAACTTTACTTTGATGTTTTTCTCCTTAACTTAGATTTTATTGATGCCTGTACCTCACTTGTAAGTCGCTTTGGATAAAAGCATCTGCCAAATGACTAAATGTAAGAACAAATTAACCACAATTCGTTAAACATGTTTTATTGGACTCAGATGAAGAAGAATTGAAATAGAAAAGAAAAAAAAAAGAAATAGATCATTTGTTAGTTGGACAATGTGTCTACTAACAAACATATTGTTTTTGCTACAGGCTGATCAAAAGACTTCAGTGTAATTGTTGCTTTATTAGAGATCTTAAAGTTTTAAATTACATGTGGTTATTAAACCAGTTTAACACAGAAGAGATTTATCAGCATCAAAACATTGATGGAGTTGTTGCAATGGTGTAACAAACTCCCATGACGTCTCCAGTGTCTTTGTTAAAGTTCTGGTCCACAGGTCCAGGACTTGACTTACTGCTTTGCTCCACCTGAAAGACAGTTTGAACAGCTGGATGTTTAGTTAGTGCAAGAGGTGAAGGATGAACATCAGTCATTATATCTGAGGGTGTAGATTTGGTTTGTGATTGTGACAAGTCTCCAAGAAATAAATGTCAGTCAGTGTTTGTCCTCTGAAGTGATGAAACATGACTGTGTGTGTTTAGTTTGTCAGGCTGTCTGATCACAGAGGAAGGCTGTGCTTCTCTGGCCTCAGCTCTGAGCTCCAACCCCTCCCATCTGAGAGAGCTGGACCTGAGCTACAACCATCCAGGAGACTCAGGAGTGAAGCTGCTGTCTGCTGGACTGGAGGATCCGCACTGGAGACTTGACACTCTCAGGTATGGACAGATGGACAGACAACAGCAGCTCTCACACTGTTTCTCTGTCTGTGACTAACTGAGGAACTCTGGTTCATGTTTAATGGTGGATGAAGCTGATTCTGACTTTGTCTCTTCCTCCAGGTTGGACCATGGTGGACTGGAGAGAGTAAAAAGGAAGTGTGAGTGTGTTTCATGTTTGATTCCTGAGACCAGCTGCACATGTTCCACTAGATTTGAACGTTTTCTTGACTGAAGAACAAAGATGAATTTCTCCAGAGTTTCATTCAGGATTTAGCTTCTGTTTTTTGTTCGTCTGGAAAGATGATAGAATTCAATCAATCCATTTCAAATCCACAAACACAACAAACTGAACACAGTGATCCAACAAAACTAATCAATACATTTTATTTACAGTGGAGCCAACAGAAAGTGAACTTTGTTTCTGGACGTAAGCTCGTACTTCACAGGTTTGACCGATAGAAGTTGTGTTCAAGTTTCCTTTGGTTTTCCTCTCTGGACGTGTTTCATAAATGTGTGTTCAACAAAGCTACAAATCACAAACACAACAACCAAAGTTGAGGTGGATTTATCTTCCAGTTCTTCCCTGAATGGGAATCCTGGGGCCAGATGTCCAATACATCCACACAAATACCATGAATCATCTGGTATTTGTAGAAACCGAATGTGAGCACGTCACACAGACTTCAGACCAGTGTCCACATGGTTTTCTAGAAGCAGCTGCAGCTGATAAGGTGGAAAAGACTTATTGACTTTAGTTTGGATCATTGGATCCTTCTTCTTTCCATTCGAGGCTCATTTAGTTCTTTACTGTGAAGAACTTTGTCAAGTCCGTTTCCAGAACAAGCCAATAAACTAAATCCCTGATCATCGTTGGGAGCTTTAATAATGCTGACTGAGATCTGCTGCTTTCCAGCTCCATGTGCTGAATTCATCAAACACTCACTATAAATATCCACAGTCCTGCTCAGTGGTTGTGTGGAATGAAGCTGCTCTGACAGTAGTAGAGAACTTTGTGGATGAGGCTCGATGGGAAAACGGCACTTGTTTGTCGCCGTTCTTTTCCCTGACAGGTCTACAGACGCTGAAGCAGACACAAGGATGGATGTGGTGTCTCCGTCCATTTGTGTCTCACTGTGGCTCCTGTACGTGCGTCCACTTCCACAATGACTGAGATTCACAAAACAGAACCATGTGAACTCACAGCTTCATCATTGTGAAGAAAACTCTGTGTTTGCACATTTGTGTCTTTCAGAGTTTTTCCATCTGGATCCTGGTCAATGAAAAGCACCTTAAATCCAGTTGGTGGAGCCACAGCCTCTGACTGGATCTTCATGGACACTGAGTTCAGCTTTTTGGAGCTTTGGGACTAAAAACGTTTAGTAGCAGACGACAGTTTGAGTCTTTGGTGGAGTAATAAGAGTTTTAGGAAGCAGATGGTTCCGAGCTTCTTTGTGCAGCACTGGAAGATGTGTCATGAGTCCACTCCGACCCTGTTGCCCTGGTTACCATTGTTTATTCTTTTCCGCTTTTTCGGTCATACTCTGCTCCTCCGCGTTGCTCCGAATCAACCTAACTCAGGCCACCTGTTGTCTCCCTGTTTTAAGCCCCACTCACCTGCTTCTCCTCGCTGAATAAACTTCATACATTTCACTGACCACATCGTTCTCATTTTGTGAGTGTTCTGCTTTTCTGGCGCTTTATTCCCTTGCTGCCTTTTTGTTTACTAAGAAATTTACCTGTTAGGTGGTTTTTGGATTTTTGGGGTTTTCTGGGTTTCTGTGACTTTTGTTCTCGGGTTTCTATTTTTGATGATGATGATTTTGAATGCCCAGAAGATTTTGTGTTGTTTTGTTTTACGCCTCGCCAACCGGCATCACAGAGGGTTTCCCCACATGTCCTTTTCTCAGTTGGCCGCTTTAGTTGGTACTTTGTTTTCTAATTTGTTACTTTGCAGTTTGTGTTCCTTTTTTCTCCTTCGCCCTCTCCGTCGTTAACCTCACCTGCTCCTGGCTCATTCATCTCCTTCCCAAGATCGCCTCCTCCCATCATCTACACAGTAAACCAAATTAAGTTACCAAAAAGTCAGTCATATTCTCTGCCCTCCCTTACCCTCTGTTTTTCTCCTAGGCGACCTCTCACCCCTCTGTCGTTCCCTTCAGCCATGGCCAGTAGGACTCCACTTCCATCACCTCATTATTTAATAAACTTGGCTTTTGTTTTTCTATTTCTGCGTCGTCCAGTCTTTTTTCTGGGTCTTCAAAAATACCTACAATAGCTGTGATAAGATGATGGTCCAGTTTTCTTAGTCCCACTTGATTCCGTCCATGTGTTTATTGATGTGGACGTCCATTAGCTTCATCCTTGGGTCCACAGCAGAAACAAAGCAGAATCTCATGTTCACTAACGGTTCATGTTGAATTTCACTTGAAATTGAGTCAAACATTATTCCCAGTTGAATCTGAAATAGAAGTTGGAATGATTGACTTTCAGTAATTGTCAGTAAAGTTTCTGATAAATCAGCAAATGATAAACTGCAGCTGTTTGTGTCTTGTTCTGTCCATCAGATGCCTGTGAACTGGAACTGGACCCAAACACAGTGAACAGATATCTACAACTGTCTGACAACAGGAAGGTGACACACGTGGAGGAGGATCAGTCATATCCTGATCATCCAGACAGATTTGACTTCTGGTCTCAGCTGCTGTGTAGAAATGGTCTGACTGGTCGCTGTTACTGGGAGGTCGAGTGGAGAGGAAGAGTTTATATTTCAGTGAGTTACAGAGGAATCAGAAGGAGAGGAAACAGTGATGAGTGTTTGTTTGGAAGGAACAATCAGTCCTGGAGTTTGTTCTGTTCTGATGGTCTTTACTCTGTCTATCACAATAAAAGAGAAACGTCCATCTCCTCCTCGTCCTCTGTCTCTCACAGAGTATCAGTGTATGTGGACTGTCCTGCTGGCTCTCTGTCCTTCTACAGTGTCTCCTCTGACAAACTGATCCACCTCCACACCTTCAACACCACATTCACTGAACCTCTGTATCCTGGGTTCAGGATCCTTCCTGGTTCCTCAGTGTCTCTGTGCAGTGTGTAGGTGTGAGAGTGTCTCCTGTGGACAGAAACTCTGCTGACTGAAGATCAGCTGCTGAAACCAAAGTTCCCTCTGTTCACCATCACACACACTCTGCACTGTGAAGCAGATCTGTCTCACACTCCAACACCAAACATTCATTTGTCTCATTTCATCACTTTGATCATCAACATTTCTGCTGTTTGCTGCAGTGGCAATTTTGGCTCCTGCTTTTCATTTAGTTTCAGTCTTGGGATGAAAATGTTAATTAGTTTTTGTCTCATTTTCTTTCTTTTAATATTTGTATCTGTAAAACATCAGCAGCAGCATCTTGTGGACAGTTACCATGGTTACAGGTAAACGTCTTCCTTTGTCCCCATGATCCATGTCTCTGTGCTCTGAGTCTAAAATCTCAATGGTTTGATCCCATTAATACAGATTTCTTTATCAAACACGTCACTAGCTAAACGTTCCATGATCTTAGCTTTTCATGTCCACGTGCTGCGTCTTGTCTGATTCTCAGCAGATGAATTTAGTTAATAAACCCGGTAACATCAGGTGTCAAACAGAAAATTGAATGGAAGAAGCTTCTTATTAATGGTGGAGCAACAGGTCGAGCAGCTAAACTTTCCCAAAACAAAGACTTTGTCAGATCTGAGTATTAAGGATGTGAAGGGTGAACAGGAGCTGGACAGATTTCATCACGGGGACAAATGAGACATTTATGTCTCTGAACTATTTCACACAATTCTGTCAAATGTAAAGACTAAAAGCAAAACCACACTAATATCTTTGTACTTTTTCTACCACTGACAGATTTACAGCAGAGTTTTCTAGGACACGGTCAGTGACAGACAGACAAGCTGCTGCAAAATCAAACCTTTACAAATGAGGTTCAACTAAAGTGTTGGACTGTACTTTTACCGCAGCAGCAGGACTTCAAATGCAGCATTTGTAAAGTGCAGTGCTGCTACTTCAGGGTTTATGTGACATTAATAAACATTATCTGCTCTGTGACATTTTAGAACTTTTATGTTTTGTAATTGTAGTTTTACTTTAATTCTTTTCCACCACTGGAAAACTTCTAGAGAATCAATAAGAGGAACATAAACTTGATCATTTTCAGGTTCAAATCCATCCATGATTTTAAAGTCTTTACATTTACATTCATTTGACTTTCAAACCTCGTTTCAGTATCAGATGGTGGCACAGTTTGTCATTAGGATCATGTTCTTGTTGTTCTCGAGTTGCAGTTTGTGATAAACTCCACTAGAGGACGTCCTCGGCTCTCAGTTATTCTCTGCAGACACTGGTTTCATGTTCACATCAGCTGCTGGAACACGACTAAACAAAACTGGACTTAAAGCCTAGAGGACGTATCTGCATCAGCACAGTGACGTTTAGATATAAGAGTAACACAAGTGGGAAAGGTTGAGTAAAAGAACTTAACAGTTTTTAGTGATGCAATTGTAGCGTCCTGAACCCCAATCAAGACACTAAATAAAATCACTAACGCTCAAACATAAACTCACAGTTTTTGTCTTTATTACATCAAATACAAAATGATTAAAACCTTGTCACAATCGTATGCGGTCAATCACAAACTCTTCAATAATCCTCCGGTCAAATAACAAATACGCACACGTGAGGAAAACCACCGCACACTTAATTAGACACAGCAATCCACTCCACTCATGAACACAACCAAAAACGTATATATGTTAGTCACGGGGGAGAATTGAGACCAATAAACAAATAAAATAAAATAAAAGACAAATAAAAACATCAGATTTTTACACTAAAAAAATCATTTATTTTAATCTTATTCTTAAAAATCATGTGTCCATAATAAAACAAAACCTGTACCTGCTACACAATGATGAAATGTGAAAGTATATATTTATATGTGTGGTGACTAATCATACAGATTTGATTGATGATTTATTATAAAACCATCAGCTGTAACAGAGTATAAAGGATGAAGTCCCTCATGCTAACAAAGTATAATGCAAAGTTTCTGACCCATAGAAACAATATAGATAAATTTTTATGAGTCTGTTTCTATTTGTCTCGTCATTGTGCACAGTGATGCACATGTGTGGGTGATACAACCCACATTACTGGCAGTGGTGGGACATAATCTCATTTTAATTGGGTGGTAACAATCACAGCATCAACAAAGGCAAAGACGAAGAAGAGGAAAAGAAATAACACAATTCAGATTTTAAAATATATTAGCTTTGTAAATATTTCATAAGAAGTCAGTACAGACTAGACTGGACATTTTCTGAAAAAAATGTGTGTTTGCTGAAAGCTGTTCACCAGCTGCTACAGCTGCTCGCAGCCTTCGCCACTGTGAGACTGGAAGCCCTGATTGATTTAAAAGTGAAGCCACATGGAAACAAATGTCTTTGAACAATTGCAGTTCTACAAACGTATGTCTAACAGTTATAAGTTGTTTAGATGTTGGGTCTTTCTTTAGGACCGTAGCGCCGTGTAGTTGCAAAGCTGCTTGTCATTGCACAGGTGTGTGCAGAGTGGCATCCTGCACATGTGACTCAAATATCATAAAGTCTATATTATTGGCCTCACGGTGGCGCTATAGAGTCCATGCTGTAACATTTGAAGCATTTCCTCATAAACGTCCTAACTAATCTAGGCGAAATCACAGGCACTTCAGCGGTTGTCCACTAAGAGGCTGCGTTTGCGCCCTAGTTGTTTTTTTTTCTTTTGTGGGAGGGATTTATCCTGCTCAATTTGACATCAGCAGATTCACCCCGTGGGGGGAACGTCGTGATCCAGCAAAAAAGAAAGTGAAAAAATAAAATGAACAAGGCAAGAAAATTAAAATAAACAAAGCTAATGCAGAGAGTTAAAGTGACGAAGACGAAGCGGCAATTATAAAGAAAAGGCAGCGAAGGGGCGACTTGGTTTGAACCTTAGTATTACTTTAGTGTTAGTGTAAAGTGTAGCATCCATTTCTGAGTGATGAAAAGGCTGGACCTGAGCTACATTCTTCTACATCAGTGCTTCTCAGTTATTTTCTGTGACGCCCCCCCTAGCAAAAAGAAAATCAATTCGACCCCCCCATGACTCTAATCGGGGCGAATACTAAGGACATATGCGTAAAATTCGTCATATTTCCTCGTCTTAGCTTTCGGGTGACTTTCTTTTGTCTCATTCTCTCTCTTTTCATCCCTGTTCAAATCTCTTCATGTTGTCTTCAGGTTCGTTCACTCACTTCCTGTCGCCTGCTCGGTGCGAAATAAACCCGACACCATAGAGCTAATCCTCCCTGCGCACACTCTGACAATGAGAGCGCCACTGCCAACTACTGGACTGGATCTGCAATTACACTTTATTCTAGTACGGCAGAAAAAGCAGGTTCCCCAGGGTCACACACGCCCCCCCTGGCAGCGCACCGGGTGCGTCCCACTATTTGAGAAGCACTGTTCTACAAGAAAAAGTAAAAGTGTTTCTTCAACCTTCCCAAAGATAAGGAACAGAAAACCTTTTATGGAAAGTGTGGTGTCTTTATAGTCGCTGAAATAAGGGAGCTGTTCAAAGGTTACAAGTATTTCTTCCGTTACTTGGAGGTGAATAGTAACTTCACTTTATCTATATTTTCTGTAGCCGTTATAAACTAATTTTTCATGAATCTTTACAAAATGTTGGTGTGCCCTAAAAATATATTTTTGTATGCATTTCTGCATTTTGTCTGTCTGTCTGCATGCATTTCTTTCTATGGTATTTACTTGCTGGTTTGAGGACCAGGGTCTGGACGGAGCAGAGGGCTGAACCTCTCCTGCTCTGCGACTGCAGCTGGGAGGTGCAGCTGCACGAGGACTGAGCCGCCTGAGACACTGATAGACCTACGGCTCATCAAGTTTGACAGCAGAGACTATTTGATTGAAAACTGATTGTCAAATAATCCTGTTTTGTAAGAAGGTGACAGGACACTGTCAATGTATTCTATTAGATATACATGTAAGTCGGTGTGTATGATTACTCAAATGTATCTGATAAAGTTCTCAAATTTCTGTAGGATTCATTAACCCTTTGGTGAGCTACTTGGTAAGTGGAGCGACATGCTGGGGAACCCTGGTCTAGACTAAGCCGACTATAGAAGGTTAAGGTTAAGGTATCTTTATTGATCCCACAATGGGGAAATTAACATGTTACACAGCTCCCATATGTACAAAGCAACAAGAAAGTGCAAGTAATCTGCAAAAAAATAAATTCAAATCAATTTACAAATATACAATGTATAACTACTACAGAATATGTACAATATTGAAGGTCCAGTAGGTTAGACTGTGGAGTTATAGAGTCTAACCGCGGTGGGAATGAAAGACCTGCGGTAGCGCTCTGTCCTACATTGAGGGTGGATCAGTCGGCCACTGAAGGAGCTGCACAGAGCCTCCACTGTCTGGTGCAGCGGGTGACAGGTGTTGTCCATGATGGATGTCAGCTTGGCCTACATCCTCCTCTCACCCACCTCCTCCACAGAGTCCAGTGGGCAGCCCAGGACAGAGCTGGCTCTCCTGACCAGCTTGTTCAGTCTCTTCCTGTCCTGGTCTGTGCTGCCTGAACCCCAGCAGACCACAGCGTAGTGCAGAGCTGAGGCCAACACAGAGTCAGAAAATGTCTTTAACATGGGCCCGCACACGCCGAAGGACCTCAGTCTCCTCAGTCTCCTCAGAAGATGGAGACGACTTTGACCCTTCTTGTACAGGGCATCAGTGTTGTCAGTCCAGTCCAGTTTATGGTTGAGGTGAAAACCCAGGTACTTAAAGCTATCCACCCTTTCAATGTCCGAGCCCTGGATGTTCACCGGTGTGAATGGTAATGTCTTTCTCCGGAAGTCAATCACCATCTCCTTCGTCTTACTGGTGTTTAAGCAAAGGTGGTTAGTTTCACATCAATCCACAAAGTCCATGATCACTGACCTGTACTCCAGCTCATTCCCATCTGATATACAACCAACTATGGCTGAGTCATCAGAGAATTTCTGGAGATGACAACTGCTAGTGTTGTAGGTGAAGTCCGAGGTGTACAGAGTGAAGACGAACGGTGAGAGTACCGTACCCTGAGGAGCCCCCGTGCTGCAGACCAGCACCTCAGACACACAGTTCCGCAGCCGCACATACTGTGGCCTGTTGGTGAGGTAATCCGTTGTCCATTCAGTCAGTTGTCTATCCACTCCTGCCCCTTCCAGCTTCCCTCGCAGTAGTGCCGGCTGAATGGTATTAAAGGCGCTGGAGAAGTCAAAAACATGACCCCTCACAGCGGTTCCGGCAGCTTCCAGGTGAGTCCGTGCCGGTGCAGCAGGTAGATGACAGCATCCTCCACCCCGATGTTTGGCCTGTAGGCAAACTGCAGAGGGTCTCGCACTGTGCCCACCACGGAGCGAAGGTGCCTGAAGACATGGTCTTCATCAGGTGGGAGGTCAAGGCTACAGGTCTGTAGTGGTTTGGCTCCTTCGCGTGAGTTACCTTGGGAAGTGCAACTACACACGAAGTCTTCCACAAAACAGGGACCCTCTCCAGACTGAGGCTCAGGTTAAACATGTATGTGACCACCTCACAAAGCTGGTCAGCACAGTTCCTCAGCAGTCTGGCGCTGATCTCATCCGGTCCTGCAGCCTTCCTGACTTTCAGGCGTCTCAGCTCTCCCCTCACTTGACTTGAAGTTAGGGTTAGGGGGGAGGAAGGGGGCTGGTTGTGGAGTGGTGTGAAGACAGGGGTGGGGAGAGGTGGAGGAGATCGGGGATGGTGGTCACAGTGGGGGGGTTGTTGAGGGAGTGGGGCTGGAGTCGAATCTGTTGAAAAACAGGTTTAACTTGTTGGCCCACACTTGATCTTCATCAGCTGACGCCCTGACTGCCCCCTGTCCGTGGCCTGAGATGGTCTTCAGGCCCCTTCACACCTCTCGTACGTTGTTATTGTCCAACCGCTCCTCCAGCTTGTTCTTGTATCTGTCCTTGGCCTGTCTGATCTTGCACTTAAGTTCACGCTGAACTCTTTTCTGCTCCTGTGTCTCCTGTAATAAAAGCCCTCCTCTTCTTAATTAGTAGGGCTTTAAGTTCAGGAGTCACCCAGGGTTTTCTGTTGGCAAAACACCGCACCCTCCTGGTCAGTACAGGGTTCTCTACACAGAAGTTGATGTAGTCTGTGATGCAGTGGGTCAGGCTGTTGATGTCGTCTCTGTGAGAGCTGCAGAGTGTGTCCCAGTCTGTGGTCTGGAAACAGTCTCTCATAGGCCTCATCAGTCCACAGAACCTTCATCTAGTAAACCTGGCTCAGTCACACACAATCTGTTTCTTTTACATCAATGAGGAGAAGCTACAGACACTTTAAATAAACCATATAAAATTACAATGAATGCGAGGAAGCTTTTACTTTAAATGCAGATGTTGTATTTTATTTAGCGGACGTAAAAGCCGACAGCAACAATAAAATCAACAATACAGGAATCAGTCAAAAATGTCTTTTCTTTCCCTTTCTTGACAATCATTCTACTTGTTTGAACAATAAGGCTGTGTGAAGAATTAAAATCAAAAATGTCAAATTAGGTTGAGAATCTCTGGTTGAAGCGTTATTCAGTCATCAGTTTCTCTCCTGGAGGTTGGAAACTCATCCCCAGGCCTGATGGAGGTGTCCTGCTGGTCTCTGCTCTTCTGGTTGTAGGAAACACCTTAAAGCAGACTGACACAATGTCCCCTGCAGTGCAAAGATGCATATGTACCTTGCAGAACCTTGGGTTTTTCTCCTGGTGATGCGACTTTACACTGACAGTTTCACCATGTGACCAGCTACCACACAGACACAGCATTACAGACGGTGAGGTCAGCTCGTGGCAGAGAGCTGATACCTACGTATCTATAACTTTGTTCAATCCTAACAACATTCGCTCTTGTCTCATGCACAACAGATTTGTTCATTGCTATGATGTTTTGTCAGTGTAGTTTCCGTTTTCTCCAGTTGTCTGTGTCTGCACAGCCTGCTTGGAACTTTCTCATTCCAGCATGACACAAATACAGAATAGCATTTGGTCAAAGTCTCATTATACGTCACATTTCAAGCAATTTTCTTAATTCTCTTGATATTTGACATTTCCTTTGGATCAACAGCAATACATTCAGTTGTAATCACATTTTCTTAATCAAAGTTAATCTTAAAATACATTTTCTTTCAGTTAATATGTCAAAAATCCACATCTGTCTCCTCTAACTGTCATATTTATGGCTTGTCTTCCCTGCATCATGGGTCTTGTGTCTTCTTTCAGTTATGTCATTGCAGGTTTTAGAGACACACCGCTGATGTATTTAATCCATTCTGGTTCTTTAGTTGTACAATGGGCCTGTCGTGGTTCTTGTCCTTGCTTGTCTTTTCCTCTGAGCCACACGTACATTTTGCGGCTTAAAAGGCAAGTTTATGATGTCCGTATTTCGGGACTTCTTGACAGGAAAAATCTAAGTTAAAGTGTTTTATAGTATTTATAAATGTAAAGTAGCTTTAAAATGTTGTTTACATTTTCATATGCCGTCACAGAGGTAAAATAATAATAAAAAAAATAATAACCATAACAATAATAACTAGACTGGACATTTTTTAGAAAATGCGTGCGATTGCTGAAAACATACTGCTAACCAGCTGCTACTGTCAAAAAGCGGGTAATATTGTGAAAAAGGTCCCAGGGTGGTGACAACAGCAGCACACACACACAGTTA
This sequence comes from Channa striata, assembly GCA_033026295.1. Lineage (NCBI taxonomy): Eukaryota > Metazoa > Chordata > Actinopteri > Anabantiformes > Channidae > Channa > Channa striata. Next base: position 103,596 of record JAUPFM010000097.1, read on the forward strand.
ACTAAACTAACCAGGGAAAGGTTGATGAATTTAAGGATCCAAAAAGGCAACAAACAGGAGGGAGTACAAATAGGGCGTGAAACTTTATTTCAAATAACAAAAAAGGGACAGAAACAACACAACACAAACATATAACTAAATTAAACTAACACAGTCAGCCGGAGCGGAACACAAAGAAAAACCAGAGAGAGAAGGGGAAACAGGGCAGACTGAAAAAGCGAGGGAACACTAGCAGAACAGAAAACACAGGAAAGCCAAACAAAACTCACAAAGACCAAAAACCAGAGACCAAACCTCAGACCACAGGGAAACAGGCAAAGATTCCAAAAGCTGGAGTGAGTGATGCAAATGTGGGGATCCAATAATCCACAAAACAGCAAGTCTCCATGGAAGCAACGACAAGAATCTGGCAGAGAGCTGTGGTGAAGGGCAGGTATAAATAGGCAGGGGGTAACAGGTGAAAACAATCAAGGTGAGTGATTAGTTGTGAAATTAGTGAAGTTAACTATGGGGTGGAAACAGGACGTGGGGAAAAAAGGCAACAAAATAAAAGTCCAGGGGAGGACGAGGAAATGAGGGGCTGAAAAATGGCAAAAGGAACTAAGTGGTGAAATAGAAATAAAGGGAAAACTGTGGAAAATAATGGCACAGCAAAAGTAATAAGAATGATCACAGATACATATTGCAATTAAATTTGTCCTCTGCATTTGACCCATCCCTTTCAGGGGATGGTGCGTGTCTTGCTCAGGGACGTGCCTGGTGAGTAGACTGTCTATCATTCAGCTGCTCTACCCATTGAGCTACATTGAGCCCAGGCCGCAACCTATGCAGTCACCAAAATAATAAAGACACAAAAGGGAAGCACTAACAAATAAACCCTAAGCAGAAACTAGCTGACAGGAACGAATAAAGAACCAAATAAGTGCTAAGGCAGACTTCAACGAAAACAAGTGACCAAACCAAAAACCTACAACAGAAAGCAGACTAACAGGTGAAACAAAAGGAGCAAAGGACTAAATTAACAAGGACAAACAAGGTGGTGGTCAAGAAACCACCTGTTTTTTGTAGGGTGGCTGTAGCTCAGTTGGTAAGGCAGTTGTCCACGGCACCCTGCGTGGCAGCCATCGCCACTGTGCATTGGAAGCGACTTACAATTGTCTGCCAAATACAAGCGTCTGCCAAATGACTAAATGTAAATGTAATGTAAAAAACTAACTAGAGAACAAGGCCAAACAATAAACTACTGACTAAACAATAGTCAGACCTAACAGAACACAGACTAGCAGGTGTAACAGGAAGGAACAAAGAAAAGGACCAAACGAACAAGACAAAAGGTGAACCAGATAACTAAGTCAAAGAGGAAGAGAAACAGATTCAAACAAAAAACAAACCTCAGACCAGACACAAACAAGGACTGGCACATACGTATAAACAGGTGAAACCAATAACGACAAATGAGGTAAGTAAAGAACTCATGAGCTAATACCTCATCAGAACAGTTTACAAGTGAAAGCGCATTTGCAGTTCCACAAACGTATTACGATTGCAGCATTGATCACTTAGAAGTGAAAACACAAGAATAATGTACGTACGTATTTGCAATTCCGTAACAATCCAGCAGGTGGCTGTTGAGTAGCTTTGGAGTTGAGAGATTTAAAGCACTGAATAATCAAAAAATAAAAGTAATGAACACTTTTTTTTTGCCCAATTGCAGTTCTACAAATGAAACTGAAGGCGCTGAACATGAACCACCAGGTCTTTGATCTGTGAAAGACATGAAAGACCCCCAGTAATAGTGTGACTGCTGACAGCTAGAAACATGGCTCCAACTCTACCACATTAAGCATAATAAGGAGAGGTGGCCCAGTACTTTGTGTGCTGATAGCTAATGTACAATCACATATATACATATTTTTCTTCTTTTATCACTTACTAATATATTTGTAAGTGATAAAAGCTTCACATAAAACATTTTACTGAGTAAAACTCATGGACAATCTAACACATGTTTACGAAAAAGAAACCAAAACTTTGGTTGCATTTGATCATATGGGATTGTATCATTACAACAGGGGCTAAAGAACGGGTGGAGTTTGTCAGTGAAGCAGCAGTCGGTAAAGGAGTAGATTAGAGCTGCAGTCTCAGCATCATAAAAGGAGACCAGACCCTGTTCATAATCCACAAACACCCCCACCTTCTCAGGCTGAGACTTCAGAGACAGACGGATAACCATTATTGGGACTCACATTAATTTTTCCCTTCATGTCAGAATTTCTGGTCACTCCTAAAGTCCAGGGACACCACTTTCCAACCTGAACCTCAAAGTAAAATTTTCCTGAAGTGAATCCCTGCTCAGATAAGACACATCTACAGTCACGAATACTGACCTGTTGTCCATCAGTTCTGGGATATTCTACATCAGGATCAAGTGTCACCTTGACTTTATACTGCTGGACCCTCTTCAGCTCAGCCTCATACAGCTTCTTCATCTGTTTACTGAGTGTCTCCTCCAGCTGAGTCACAGCTCTCACCACAGTCGCCTCATATGAAGACTGACGGATGCTGACTCGTGTCCAGTCCTTGGTGGGTAGAGCAGAGTTCAGGAATGAGAAGTTCTTGAGGAGGTGGAGGTGGTCTTCAGACTGTGAGAGCTGCTCCACCTCAGAGCTTCTCTTCTTCAGATCAGAGATTTCCTGTTCCAGCTGTTTGATGAAATCTTCAGCCTGTTTCTCTGTTGTGCTCTGTCTCTCTTTGATGGTCTTGATGAATTCAGCCTGTCCTCTATCAACAGACTCCTTCAGAGCAGTGAAGGCCTGAATAGCTTCTCTTCTCTCTTTGTCTGCATGTTTCTTACTCAGCTCCACTGACTGTTTGATCTCGTCCATTTTCAGTTTTCTCTCCTGGATCATCTGCTGAATTCCAGCCGCTGTCTTCACCAGCTCTTTCTTCTTTCCTTCCCATTCTTCTTACAGAGGGAGAAACACATGTGTCTTATGGACTGAATAGGGGCAGATCACACAGACACATGTCTGGTCGTTCTTACAGTACAGCTCCAGCAGTTTATCGTGCTTTTTACACATCCTTTCTTCCAGGTCCTCTACAGGGTCTATCAGCTGATGTTTCTTCAGACCTGACTTTGTCCGATGAGGCTCCAAGTGAGTCTCACAGTAGGAGCTTAGACACACCACACAGGACTTCAGGGACTTCAGTTTGGTTCCAGTGCACATGTCACAGGGAACTTCTCCAGGTTTGACCTGTTGCTCTGAGCTGCTGCTGCTGGTTTTCTGTTGACCTTCACGTCTGAACTGAGCAGACATCTCAGAGATCAAGGTGTTGACCTGCAGCTCAGGTCTTTGGCTTCAAAGCCTTTTACAGTTGGGACACAGACACTGGATGTTAGTGTTCCAGTGTTGAGTGATGCAGTTTTTACTGAAGTTGTGTCCACATGGTGTGGAGACTGGATCAGTGAACACATCCAGACAGATGGAGCAAAGAAACTGATCTTCAGTCAGCAGACAGCTGGCAGCAGACATTTCTACACACTGAGGAGAAAAAGTGTGAAAATAAAATTGTAATTACAAATGTTTGAGTTATTCGGATCAATAGCTCAGAATGTGATCAGCATAAAATCATCTTTAGATCAAATTTACTAAATATGTGACAAAAGCACTGATGAGCAATAATAATATCAAGCCCTGGTGGTGAAATGAAAACAACTGTTTCAGTTTAGTGACGTGCAACTTAAATGAAATATTATCTCATGTATTATTCCAACTTAAAAGAACAATAATCTATTTATACATTTTTTGTGCAGTCCTCACTTCCAGCAAAATAACTAAAATGACCTTCAGACTGCTGTTATAGCTCAAAGTCAGAGAAGTTGTTCTTGGTTATAGAAACACAGTTCATATTTTCAACTGTACTCACCAGTGTTTGACAGAGACTCTGCTGTGTTGTTCAGAAAATCCTGATGGATTCAGTTTTAACGTTTGTTAGAGAGAAACTGAAATCTTCCTTCGACCACAGCTTTGCTGTCTGTAAAACAGTTTCACTTTCATTTCAGAAAACGTGATGTGGCAACTCTCATGTTTCATAGCTCCACCTCTCAGTGCAGCTCAGAAAGTCAGGATTTATTGTCTCATTTCAGATATATTTTCAATGCGTCTTCATCAGAGACCTGGATGTACCTGTGCTTTCCTAATGAGGCTGATAAATGTGCTACAATTATTTAGCAACACAAAGACCTGAACAACACTTTTGAGGAATTTACAAATAAAAGGTTGAGGAAAAAATTTAAAATACTGGTTTTCATGCTACTTAATTTTTTTTAATAAAAATCCACTCTAGAATAATCTCTTTACCGCTTTGTAGACTTTTCAGTGTCCAGATTTTCAGTTTATTCTGGTGACATTGTTGTTGTGTAGCCTCAGTTTGCAGTTTGTTGTTAACCCCAAAGGAGGGCTAATTTAATTCTCACTTAGTCTTTACTGTTACTGGTAAAACTAACATTTTTGTTGTTTTACATTTCTACTTTGTCTGCTTTTGTGTATCATTTTGTGAAATATCAGGTAGATTTGTTTCCAGATTTAATTAACCAGAGCTAAAACATTTAATTTGAAAGCCATAAAAAACAAAATAACGAGCTGAAAGATGCTAAAAGTAGTTCTGCAGAGATGTGGTAACCTGAGGAGTCAGGTGATTATTCGTGGGTTGTCCTTTTGTCTTATGTTTGTACTTGAAATCTGACAGTAAAGTCATTTTAGTAAATGACTACAGAGAGTGAGGACGGTAAGACTGTCCTATAAAATCTGACAATGACTTTGTACCAGCAGCTGAAGACGACCAACAGAGACATACTGTGGCATTTAAATGTTCCTGTGGAGTATTTATTAGTAACATCTGTAAAAAAATGCTGTAGACACACAGTCACTGAGATAAGATGCACTGCTGTGTGTTTTGGTACATCACTGTAACAATAGGCATTGTCGTTGAATTCACAGGGACTCTTATTGTGAAGGGGACCAGGGAAACTTCCGGGGAGAACACGGAGTAGTTGGGCTAATGCACAGTCACTTGGTGATATAAAGGGAGCGGTGGGAGGAGACACGCCTCAGTGTGTGTTCTTGGGTCCAGACTAACAAGCCCAATGTAACACGGTGGCAGCAGCAGCAGAGAGTTCGACGTTACCTGAGTCAAAGTGCCGCAGGTTAGTATTGGCCACAAACCCGAAATGCACCGAGTTAGCTAAGGGAGGCATGACAACATGGAAGGACTGGAAGCCCCAGCAATGCCAGGCTGGGACTCAGACAACTTATCAAAGTCTTATAGACTTGGAGACCTCAGTTTTCCATCTACGTGGACTTAACGATGGCGGAGGAAGCGGTGAAGGTGAAACTGTTCAGCTGCCTCATCGCCGCTCACGGCAGCGAGCTGGGTGACACACGTGTCACCAACAGAACTGTAAGGACGACACTGTGGAAAGATGTGGATCCTTCACGAGGAACCAAAGGACCGGGAGTCAAAAGTCCAACAGGATAACTGTGTGAACATTTGCAGAGCCGCTGAAGTGTCTGAAGAAAATGACTAAACGGTATCTTCCAGGTGGAAGAGGTGCACGCAGTGAAACTTCCGCAGCAACATGCAGATTTAATGGGAAACTTCATGAGCAAGACAAACGGAAATGTCTGTGTAGAATATGTGATTTCCTGTTAGCTTCTTTTCTAAAAAGTTCAACTCTTATCAGCTGAACTATTCAGTGGTAGAAAAAGAAGCATTGGCTTGAATTTTGGCTCTGCAACATTTTCAAGTTTATCTTGACTCGACAAGGCCAATATTTGTTCATACTGACCATAACCCGCTTACATTCTTGAATTCTCTTCAGAATCCCAATGGGCTTGCGATGTGATGGGCTCTATTTTTGCAGCCTTGACATGATCATCAAACATATGAAGGGTAAAGATAAAATCATGGCAGATGCTCTTTCCCACGCACCTATATAATTATCATTGAAACACCTATTCCCTGGTTCTCCGTAGTCTCTGTTCTAGGCACCAGGTTGGTGAGATGGGAGATGCTGACCCTGTATTGTCCTGGGTAAGTGTTATTTCCCAGATTAAGTGGCCCTGAGTTTTCAGTCAGACTGTTTTGTTGCAGCTAAAGGTACTGTAGTAGTAACGTTCAGGGTGGGAGGACGAAGTGTGACGGCCTCAGCCAGATTTGGTTTTGCCTTTGTCCATGTGTGGTTGGTCTTTTCTGTTTTCCTTGTCTTCCAGGGACCCAGATCTTGGTGAGAGGAGGCCTGAGGAATGGAGAAGTTTCTTAAGAAAAAGGGAGATGAGCAGAGCTGTGGCAGCTACAGAGGAATAAAGCTGATGTGGTGGGAAAGAGCAGATGAAGCTAGGCTAAGGTCAGAGGTGAGTATTTGTGAGCAGCAACGTGGTTTCATGTCTTCAAGCTGAAAACTGTGACCTCATCATGACTTTGTCCTTGTGAAGGCTGCAGCTGAAGCTCATTATATTCATGTTACAATTATTACCACTGTGTGAAAAGGACTTTCACTAACAAGTAAGACATTACAAACTTTACCGAGCCTGAACGACATAAGTATTAGCAGGTTTTTGTTATTCTGACTTTTGGTTTAAACAACTCAGTTAATATTTAACCCGTGTGTAATTATATCCTGTTTCAGCAGGTAGTTTAGACTTTCACACTGTCTGTGTTGTGCTGTAGATCGTTTCTCTGTGTGAATCTTTGGTAAGTGACAGTTTCAGTGTGTGAATGAGTCTTTGCAGTTCGATGAACTGTGACAAACACAAGTTGCTGGTGTTTGTGTTGAAGAGCTCTACTCTGTGCTGACAGTTAGACGCCATGTTCAGGATCATCAGCTGCTCAAACAACAGCAGAGGAGCAAGTAGCAGAACAGAGTCTCAGGAACTCTGCCAACCAGGAGACCAGGACACACAGGAGACTGTTGGAGAGTTTCTCAGCAACACAGACAGCAGAGGGAAGGACGGGGACGAGGGACGAAGACAGTCTGCATCAAACATTACTGAGGGTTTTTGAATCCTGGATCTGAGTCCAGATCAGTAGTGAACAAATCAAACTGTGATTGTTGTGACAAAGGAGCTGCAGATAAAGAAACGAGCCAGAACATGAGTCACTTTGACTTTTCCCTGAAACACGTTCAGCTACAATGAAGGAAACAAAAACACTTTCTGCAGAGTTTTCACATTAAAAGTCATGCTGTTTCTGACAGACTTTTACTGTGGAAACCCTCAGGAAGTGTTGAGTGTTGTTGTCTGTATCTGAACATGGATCAGCAGAACAGACAGTTTGAAAAGCTGCTTCCTGTTCAAAGACAAAGTGGTGAGTGTAACATGACTCTGTTGTTGTACTGATGAATGATGCTGTGGAAATCCACATTCCACTGAATGGACCATGTGTTGGAGCAGCTGCAGGTAATTCACCTCATGTTTTCTTACCTGCCCTTTATTTGTAGGAGAATTTACAGGGAACAAGTTGAAAGAGTTGGAACCTCAGCAGAATTGAGAATCAAAGTGTGAAATGATGAAATGTGGACTTTGTCTCCTGAATGGGTTTCTGTGCTCATGTCAGGTTCTGGGTTGAGTTGAGAGATGGCAGAGGGTGTCATGAATCGCTCCCTCATTTCCACTTCCTCCCCTGGACTTTTATTTTGTTGCCATTTTTCCCCACGTCCTGTTTCCACTCCATTGTTAACTTTACCATTGCCAACTCATCACTCACCTTGATTTTTATACCTGCCTTTATGCCCATTTATACCTGCCTTTCACCACAGCTTGCTGACACTTTCTTGTCGTTGTCATAACTTCCATGTCATTTCTTCTATGTCGTTGCTCCCGTTGTTACTGTTTTTGGATTACCGGATTTTCAAGATTTTGGACTCTTTGCCCCTTCCCCGTGGTCTGAGGTTTGGTCTCTGGTTTTTGGGTTTTGTTTTTGGTTCTCGTGTGTTTTGTTTGGTTTTCCTGTCGGTTTAGTTTTTAGTGTTCTGAGTGTTTCCCCGTAGTTTCCAGCCTGCCCTGTTTCCCCTTCTCTCTCGGGTTTTTCTTCGTGTTCCCCTCGGGCTGAAAGTGTTTGTTTTATTTAGTTATATGTTTCCATGGTCTTGTTTTTGTCCCTTTTTTTTTATTTATTTATAATAAAGTCTCACGTCCTTTTGTACTCCCTCTCGTTGTTGTCCTTCTTGGTCTTCTAACTCACCAACACCCCTGACAGAGGGATCAAACAGGAACACAGAGATTTTCATGTGACACAGACTCCACATCATTCAGGTCCAGTTCAAGTGTGGTTGTAGAGCAGCATCAGTGGTGGATCTCCTCCATTGTCCATTTCCTGAGGATGTGACTGTCCTCGAGTTTCTGTGGTCAGTCAGCACCATCTAGTGGACAGGTAGTAGAACTGCATCATCTGATGTGGGAGTTCTGCTCTGTCGCTGTTGCCTCTTATTCTACTGAAATGATCTCGTACATTAGTTTAATGTTCAAATGAGGCTCTACACACCAGTGAGGGTCTTTGCGATGTAACGAGTCATCGAATGCATTACATGCAACATTAAAGGACATAAGGAAGTTGTTTAGTTGGAACTTTTAAAGTTTTTGTCCCAATAGCAGAAATCTGCTGTGAATTTACTGGTGTTTGCAGTAGTAGCACACGGAGCATATGAACTTTAACTGAAGGCTCGTCTGTGTTAGGATGGTAGAGGGATTATAAAGGTCCTGACTAAAACAACATGTCTGAGGAATCACAAAGGAGTTTTCATTTTCACCAACGGAAAAGTAATCGAGCTAGTTCTCTAGTTACTTTTGTCCAAAGGTAACGCTGTAATGTAACTAGTTACACTGTAATGAAATTAGTTTTAAAAGTAACGTTCCCCAACGTTAGAAGGAGCAGGAGCCCGACTGTCACCACAAGTAGAGATTCGGTTTAAAGAAACAGCTTTAATAAGACAATGAAGACGAGTTCTTCTTCTAGGAGGGACAAAAGTGGAACAGAAGACAAATGAAGCAGGATAGTGGAGATAATAATGAGGAAATATCTGACTAAATGACGTCCATTTATTACAAAGGCATAAATATGACAACAGCTGGTGACAAGTTCTAAAGGTGTAAATGTAATAAGATGATTTATGATCATTGTCCAACATTCCAATGTCAGATCACAGCTTATACTTCCTGTATTAACTGGGACGTTCCAATGAATCATTCACTGTGACACTGCTGCATTAATAATTAGTGGCACAAACGTCTTTTCTCTGTGTAAATTATTTCCTGTTACACACGTAGTTACGTCTGAATATTAATGAGGCGATTCTCAACAAAACTCTGATTTTTAGCTGATGTCTGTATTGATTATCTTGTGATTTATATCAATAAAATAATATTGTTCCACAGCTTCTTGGACCTTGACACACTCATGAGTGTGTGTGTCATAGAACTGAGCAGTGGGGGGTTGGTTCTGTGGTCCACGTCCTTGTGTGGGTTTCCTCTGGGTCCTCCTGGTTCATGTCCTCAGATCATTTATGGCTCTCAATCGCTCACAGGTTTGAATGTGAGAGTCTCAGTTTGTAAAAGCCGCCAGATGTTGATTTACTTTCTCGTTTAAGCTTCAAATCTGTTTTTTTCCAAATAGAAACTTCAAAGCTTCATCGGGCTTCACTCTTCTGTGATCACGTGACTCTCTCTGTCTGGTGACTTCCTGTTTGTGCTGTTAGTTTTTACTTTCAGTTTTGTTCCTCGTGCTGCTGCAGCTCTTTTGTCCCTGTGTCGTTTTGGTAAGTGACAGTTTTCAGACTCTCAGTTTGATTTCATCTTTACTTTGGGTCTGAGCTTTTCTTTGACACTCGAACATTATTTCCAGAAGAATTTACAGTGGACACGTTGAAAGAGCTGAAACCTCAGTAGAACAAATGATGAAATATTGTAGCGACCTGGCCCGTGGGCCAGGGGTGGGGTCGCTGGGGATTGTGGGTATTTGGGGTTTTGTGTTGTGTTGGTCGGCGCCGGGGGGGGGAGAGTGTTGTGTGTGGTAGTGACCCTCACGGTGACCGGCCTGTGTAGTTGCATCTGTTCCTGTCTGTGAAATAAAGCTGGCTGTCTCCAACTGGAGGCAGCCAATAAAAGACAAGAACTGCGTCACCTGGTTGTCTGTCCGCCAGCATGAGGCACTCGGGGTCGTGCGGTGTCTGGGGCACGAGTGACCTCCCTCCACCTGGGGAAGCGTTAGGGTCGTGTTAGCCTTCTGCACCCAAGCTAGCCGCTAGTTAGCTGCACCAGTTAGGCTAGGCTAGCGTAGCTCATGCTCCACCACCCGCAGTGGCTGCCGCACACCATGCCATGGTGTGTCCGGCGCTACAATATGAAGTTATAGAAATGAAAGTCTCTATTTAAACCAGGTGGAGACGTTGTAATGAAGCTGTTTGTTAGTGAAACTCTTGTCCAGTCATGTGATCACTAAAGGACTTGAGCATGTGTGTAAATGTGACACACTTTTTACTTCCTGTTTTGTGGGACTTTCCTCGTTTCCTTCTGTCAGGAACGTTTTCTTGTGTTGGCTCCTTCTATCAGGGTAAATATAAGAATGATTTTTACAGATGAAGCCACAGCATGTTCCGGTTTGACTGGTGATATCGGCGTGAGTCTGTGGTAGAGAGAGCCGTGGACAGACAGACAGGTGACTGTGGCGACGCCTGTTCAAAACTCCGCAGACATTAACATTCGCTGTGGCTACGAGGGTTTAATGTGTCTCATAAATCACATTTCCGGGTTTGAAATGAAGGACACAGTTACCCGTGTGGTGTTGGCACAGTGACTAAACGCAGCATGAAGTCTGATCGAAGCTGTGTGATCGACCCAGATCAACTTGTGATCCCTCTGCATCTGCATCCACGGAACATCATGTCCCGGTTAGAGAAGTGAAGATGTTTCCTCTGATCACTACGTTTGTTTTTTCCTAATGACATTTGTTCGTGTCCTTCACGGTCTGTGCAGTGAACTGGGTTCGTGTTGGTGCTGGATGCTGTAAGTTCGGCAATAGTGAGCATCGAACCTTAGTCTTCAAACCCGAACTGGTCTTTGTCTTATTCTGGTGACGTCACTACAGCCAAACACACACAAAGCTTCAGACTGATGACAGCGTGAATCCAGGTAAAGTGGAAACTGCCTTTAACCTGAACCATGAGCAAATTCAAGCATTTTTCTGTTTTTACAGTAAATGTTGAGTTTGTAATGAAAAATGACGACACTGCTATTTACTGAACAGCCTAATATTAGTTTTTCACTTTCTGTAAAACAGTAACAGATTTGAGTTTTTTCCGTCATATTTGATTTGGAATAGGATGTGCAGTGTTCCCAATGTGTTTGTATGTAAGAACATAAAGCTATTGTACAGATTTTACTGATTTTTTTATACACACTGATATTACTTTAAACACACGTGTAAATGTTAGATCTGGTGAAAAGTGCAGCTGAACCACAGGAAGGAAAGACAAAATAAAAGTGTTTCTGCATAAATCTGCTTTCATTCATGTACCAAACTGTCCGTCATTGTAGCTTCTTTTAGCATCAGATATTTGATTAAATCAAACCTTATGTGACATTTAGTAGATAAGCCCCGACTTTGATGGAACTGCTCACAATGGGCCAGTTGTGGGGTTTTATATTCACTTTAAAAGCTTTGACAGTTTTTAAAAAACATTCTTACATTTTACTTTTAAATTGTATCTTTACCAATTTGAAACATTTCTTAACAGTTCAGGACATTAGTAACATTTCCTTCTGAAAGTATGAATGATTACAAGTGTCTTACTTCTAATCTTTACTTTAGTGTTTGAGTGAATGTGCTCTGCTTCTGTCAGTCACACTGACCAGCAGTTCGATGTGTGAAGCTCCTAAATGTGACTGAGATACAAACCAGAATATTGTTTGAGACATGATCACAAAATAACTTAAAATATAGTTTAAACTTATTTTCTTTATGTCTTTGAACAGCTGATGACACTGTGCTTGTCTTTCATTTGGCACTGCTTTTAAATCTGTGTGCTAAATAATATACAGCACAGGAATAATGTAATTTATATGGCTTGATTATTAATAAATGAATTCATAAATCCTTGCTATCAGAAAAATTATTTCTGATGTAGTGGACCCTCTTAGATCTAACTCTGTGTTTAAAAGCATGTATTTGATGACTGTAGTGTGGCTTAGATGGTAGAGCCTGATTCACCAACCACAACCACCGTCAGTGGTTTGAACCCTGGTCCCCTATCTCCTGTTAAAGCAAAGCTTGTAATTAAAAAAATACTGTGTTTGAACACAGTTTGTACAGGAAATTAACTATCGATCGAAGTCCGCGAGTTATGTTGGAACAGGATCGTCGGTTTGTGGACTGTGAGTATTTGTGCAGGATCTGTAAGTCACGGCTGTAAATATTGTAAATATATTGTCATCAGAAACTCTGGGTTTGACTGGTTCTGTTGTTTGGGGGAGGGTCCAAGGGAAAACCCGGACCAGACTTTTTAAGTTAACAAGGAAGTGGAATGACTTGTAGGACTGTGGGGGAAAAGGTCTGAGTGGAGACATGTCTGCAGCGGAGTGACTGTTTCGAAGTAGGTTCGATCCCTCCAGTCACATGTCAAAATGTCTTTGAGCAAGACACTGAACCTCCACTGAGCTGATCCTGTTGAATGTTGGTCAGCTGCAAAGTGTTATGGTTCCCTCTCAGTGTGAAGTCCTTTGAGAACCAACAGGTAGAAAAGTGCAGAACAGAGAGGAAGCAAGAACAGGTGGGAGGACGAGGACTTAGAGGAGAAGCAGGTAACAAACAGGTAGCTGGGGAATGTAAAGGGGAGGCAACAGGTGCTGATCAGGCTGCACAGACAGAGGGAGACCAGGACAGAGGAGAGACAGTGATTATCACCAGGGCAACACAGAGCAGCTTCTGACACGTCCTTCAGCTGGAGACGCTGCTGGATTCAGCCATTTTCTCATTTTGCTCCCATCCACACACTCACTGCACCACTGATGTTACACACTAACATGTGAAATATTTCACGTCCACGTCATGTGTTGTCCTCTTCTGTTTGTCCGTCCTCTGAACCAGGTGGTGACAGTAAAACACACACGTGTATTTACCTGCTGGGATCCTGAATGTCTCAGGATGGACTAGAGGTGGATTTTGGATTTGAACACGTGTAAAATCCGTGTTTTCACTGAGCTGTAAATGTGTGATGGTCAGTCAGGAGGGTTTGACAATAGTTGGTCCTACAGGAGACAAAAGCCTGAATGAGTCTTTCTAACTCTAGATTAGACAAAGACTTTCTCATTTTAGCTGTTTGGAACACGTCACATCAGGTCATGTAGATAATGTTTAAACATGTCAAATAAAGTCAGTTTCAGCTGCAAATCACCAAAATACTCGTGTGTGAATAATGAATAATTGTGAGTGTGAGCTTCCAATCAGACGTCAGCTCTGTTTGATCTGTTTGATCGTTGGTTTTATTTCCTGCTGCCTCCTTTGTTTCCTTTGTTACACATTGATTTGTGGATTTAACGTCTAGTTGACAGTCAGATTCCAGCTCTTTATCATCATCATTTTTAGTTTGTAAAATGTAGTTAACAGGGGAACAGACATAGTTTCTATAGGAATGTGGGAGTTGTGGGGGGGTGACGGCGGTGAGGATACTGCAGAGAGGCGTGTAGGACTGGATCTCTGCGTCCTAGGCTCAACTCTGGACTGTCAATCTTTTGGTTGTCTAATAAAATCAGCCATATTTTTTGATAAGGCAGAGGCACCAACCAAAGTAGGATGGATGCCGTCTCTCCTAATCAGCCTAGGTTTTCCCCAAAAACTTTTCCAATTGTCTATGTAGCCCACATCGTTTGCTGGACACCACCTAGACAGCCAGCGGTTGAATGACGACATGCAGCTATACATGTCGTCACTGATCAGATTTGGCAATAGGATTCGATGTCGCCCGCTCCGGCCCCAGGGTAACATTGGACTATGGCCGCTGGCGTCTCTAAGTTCACGTTTCTGACTATGGAGTCGCCAATTACCAGAGTTTGTTCCTCAGCGGGTGTGTCGCTGAGTGGGGAAATCGATTAGAAACGTGACCCGGCTGGTGGTGAACCTGGGGCGTCTGACGGCCTGGCTTCCCGGCTGCTCGGGTACTGCTGGGGAACAGCTAACAGTGGCTAAGCTAACAGTGGCTATGCTAGGTTGGTCCTAGCTGGATTATTTTCCATGTTGCGGAGCCGAGCTTCCAATTCAGAGATCCTCACCTCCAAAGCTGCAATAACCTCACATTTATTACAAGTACTGTTATCACTAAAGGAGGCCGAGGAAAAACTAAACATGTGGCAGACAGAGCAAGTCAGAGGAGAGACAGAAGGAGACGGAGAAGCCATTGCTAGGTGCTAGGCTAACGAAGCTAGATCGATTAAGTTTAGTTAGCGTTAGCAAGTTTGTTTAGTTATTTCAGGAGAGCAGGTGTTTGCGTAAACAAATCTTATGCCCCAATTGATCGTTTATACACAGATAAGTCACTAAGTTAGAAAACAAGAGCTATGATTAACCAGTGAACAATCCTTCGGTGTAACAGTGTAAAGAAACAGGAAGTGACGCAATACGCTTACCGCAGGAGGAGTCCAGTTGGTACTTGCTGCCTTTTCCTCCCTGATGTTGTCAACTGCTTTTAGTTCCTCAAGATTTCTCCACTTGTCCTCCTCCTCTACACAGAAAACCTCCTGTGCTCATCAAGCCCCACTCTCCACCACCCCATGAAGTTCCATATGCCGAGTGTCTCCGAGTGTCTCCGAGTGTCTCTCCCCACAGAAGCATTCTGTATAATTTTCACCTTTTCGTTACATTACAATAAATAATTTACTTCCACTCAAACTGCAGAACAGGATCATTTCTGGATCCACTAAAAACTCTTTTCTGATACAGAACTGCCCACAAAATTTTGTACTCCGTATTAACACGGAGCACAGCAGGGGGGCGGCAAGGAAAAAGCCGGCTCCATGCTGTGGACATGTGGACTAATCTACACCACTAGATCAGGCCAAATATACCAAACACAAACTTTTTTTTGAATGTCCATCGTCCTCCAGCTGATGAGTAAGGATTTACATTCCAGAACAGAGGATGAAGATTGCGACCATTTTGTTGCATTGCAGGATAGCACGTGGCTTTAGGGAATGGGTAAGAGAAATGTAGGGTCACTGGTCTTGAAGGGGAAAACTGGGACTGGGTATGGTAATTTGGAAGAACGAGCAGGGAATAATTGTAGACTTAATAATTTTGTACTTAATGTAGCTCATCATTTATGTTTATAGTCAGGAATTATACTTTGGCTGATGAATAGAAAAGCTTTTTTAAAAAAACCTGTTGCCGTCTTATATGGGAATTTTTTGTAGAGTAGGATAAATTTAAGGGTAAGTGGAGAACAAATAATGATTTGTGTATCGTTGATGAGGAGGGGAGAATGTTTATAAACTTGGTAAATACTGGATTGTTTTTTTTTGTTTGTTTTTTTCATTTTGTTTTAACTGTGTGAATTTTGAATTGTTTATTTCATTGTAAACAGGAATTTTATGATTTTTACACAAAAAACAATGTAAAAAACTAACTGAAAACTAACTAAGTGGTGTTTATTGTCAAGGACACATAATCAGAGGGAGCAGTGTTGTAAAAATTATTAATTTTCAATTAATAGTGTGTTAAAAGTTGCAAGTCCTTCTGGAGAGACAGACATGTGAGAAAGTGGACGCCTAAGACCACAAGTGTGTAGCAAAAAAAGGGACTGTGGTGAATAGTTCAGCTAGAAAGTGAGAGAGACAAATGTCCATGTAACAGGTGATTTTGCTGAACCCTCTCACGAGTCTAGTCTGTATAACTCAGTCCTGTTTCCTTTGTCATAAAACCGTTCAAAGACAATTTGGACAGAAAATTGGTTTATTTCACCGATGGCTCCTGTTGAGGAAGAGCTCCAGTGGAAGATCATCCATGGACCAAGAAACACAGTTCTGTCCTCAGTCTGTCTCCTTGTCTCCTGTCCTCCCTTCTCTGGCCACTAAATGTTTCTGTGATCTCTCTTTTTTTCCTCTGGATCTCCTGCTCACTTGAACTCTCTGTCTCCACCCTCTCACTGTTTCCACTCAGCTGGGAACTTCCCTGTAAATATACTGGTCCATTTCCTAAAGTTTATTGCTGCTTGCCAAACTCTTCTAGCTAGTTTGACTCTGGGTGTTTTCTGTCTGTCCGTGAGCATGTCTGTCCTGACACCTAAATTGGAATCAAACAGAGCTTGAAGGGATGTCCTTAGGTTCCACAGGGAAACCTCAGACCCTGGGTTTTGGTCCTCAGTAAAGACCAGAGAGTTTGGGACTGCTGAGCTGTGACCTGGAAAACCAGGAAAAGTGAAATGTTTTCTCAGGGCTGAACTGATGTGGTGCAGAGACTAAAGGTTTGGTGTTTGCTGGTCTAAAATTACATTTTTTTACACCTTGTCCTGTGATCTGGACTCTGTCAGGGACCGTTGGGGGTTGGACAGGTTTGATGTTGATGTTTCAGGGTCAAAGTACAGATTTATTGTCATGTTTATGAGTTTTTATTGTACATATCTCTCAGTGTCTCAGTCCAGGCTGGGAGAGGAGGAAGGTGAGTGTCTCTGTCTCAGGGTGAGTTTGTTTTCTGTCTCTTCTGTGAAAACCTGTAGTTTGAGATTTAGAGAGACTAACAGTGATCAGAGGTTCAGTCTGAGTCTTGAAAGAACAACGGTGTCGTCGTTTAGTCTGAACACTGTTGATAAAGTCAGTTTGGTTGTTGAACGGGGTGATTCTGGAAACGTTTGTCCAAGTGGTAACGCTGGTTTGTCAGGACAAAGGTGGTTTGGTCCAAAGTTCCTCCAGTCATTAGTAAGAACTGGGAGATGCAGGACGTTAATGATTAATGTGGATCTGCGGTGACAAAAAATAAAACACTAAAAGAACCGATCCGAATAAAAACAGAATAAACTGAAGAAATCGAATCTTGCGTGAGTTATCTGAACTGAAAACACTGTAATTTACTGTGAAGAATGAAAGAGACTGAATCCACTTCGGCTCTTTATGTGTTCACCATTTTTATGGCATCAGACGCAGATTGTTCTAAAATTTGATTTGCTGTTTTTTTTTACGTTCTGTTCAGGTTTTTACATCAGACGTTTGTCCACTGCTTTCTGAAACAGAGGAGAACAGAGTGTAGACGAGCAGCTGCAGGTATCGTGTTTCCACAAACCTGAACGTGGTACAGGATCTTTAGGTGTCTTCACTTACTTCTGTCTAAAATTAACCATCAGCTGATTAGTTTTGCTGATATGGAGCAACAGCTGGTTCTATGTGCAGCAGCTGGTCAAATGTCTGGATTTGTCCACCATGTGAAGTTATTGTGGCTAATCATAGTGGCGTGGTCTCAAACAGGATGTTAAATTCACTGGTCTTCAGGTGAAAAGCCTGTCTGAGTCCAGTCCATCCTGTCTGACAGCTCCATCGCCTTTATACAGAGTTCAGTGTCTTCTGTCTCTGTCTTTGGAAAACCACGAACCAGAACCAACAGATACAAACACTGTTTCTACCCTCTGACATCACTATGGTAAATGTAGAGAGGACACAGTGATAGAAGTTCCAACTTTTATTCTTTCTGTCTCTGTGTTGGATGTTGTTCTGTCCTGTCTGTGTCTTTCTGTTCTTCTACTGCAGCAAAAACAACAACAGCATCTTCTCTCTGTGTTTCCAGCTGAAACTCCAAAGTCTCCGTGACTGGATGTGAATTCAGCAGCTGAGCAGCTTCAAGGAAACATTGTCAGTGTTGTTGCTGGAAAGACTGAGCTCGTGTCTCCCAGCAGGTTTGGACTCTGCTATGAATCAGTGTAAGGACACAGAGGAGGGAGTCCCTCCCTCTAAAACCACTCTGTGTGGGGGACATGAGAGACAGACCAAAGACCAGAGGTGAGATGAGGATCTCTAACTGTCAACGTCAAATCCGTCCAACTTCATTATTCACACTCACTGTGACATCTGCCACTATGCTCCTCAGTAACAGTTTAGAAGAACTAATCCTGAACCACTAACTGTTTTAGTTCACAAAGAGCCAACCACTGATTAGTCCACTAACAACTAAGATGAGACAGGATCTTCCATCAGATTCCACGTTGATGAACAGGAGAACGTTCCTCATCCACTGTCTTCTTACTGAGTTTCTGTCTGCTTCCAACATTTCAGCTGCTGACAGTCTGATCACAATTCATCTGGTTTCAGATTTCTTTTCATTTGTCTCTGGTTTGTTTGATCAGGATGAAGAAGCAGAGACCAGACTCTGCTGAACCCAGCTGTGTCTCCATGAAGAGTGACAGGTCTAAGGATGAACCACCTGATCTTCAAGATGATAAACCTGCTGATGGAAGGTAAGAATTTCAAACTGAACTTTGTTATTTCTCTAAATCTCTTGAGATGATGAGTCATATCTTGGTTCTAACCTTCATAATCTCTTATCAATGAAGAACCTTTTTTCGGGAACTTCTCATGTCAGTCTTTATCAGCTTCAAAATTGTTGGTGGGACATTATAATGAAACAAAGTCATTCAGGCTTTAAACTTGTGAATTGGGTTTGTACATAATTGCCACAGGGGATCAGGGACGTGCCCCCCCCAACTAAGAAAACATTGCTCATGCAGTTTTCTAACTGTTGATACTTAAAGCACTTTGCAGCTGACCAACACTCAGTGGCTATGTGGTGGTTCAGTGTCTTGCTCAAAGACACTTTGACATGTGACCAGACGAGCCAGGGATTGAACCAACAACTGTAGGATTGGTGGTTGACCACAGTAACTCCTTTGCCACAGTCACCCCATGATCAGTCAGGCTTTGCCTTCAAAAGCTCAAACAAAATAAATGTTAACCTCCTAACAGTTTCTCTCTGTGATCCATTCACACTGGATCCTGTTTCCTGTCATGGTTTAAACTGCAGCATCAGTTATGTTTAATGTAAACTGTCTTACTGCTTGTTAGTTATGCACATAATTTACTTTACTTAATTCTGTGCATTTGATTGTGGTGTTTTTTTGTTTTTGTTTTTTTTATGCTCGTCGTGATAAAAACTGAGTCGTCTATTAGGATGATATGGTATTATAAGATCTTTTAGATATGATGGAGCTTGACTGTTTAGAACTTCATATGTTTTTCTATTCTATTCTACATTTAATAAGGCCCTAATGAAGATGAAATATATCTCCTCTAATACCAGTCAATAATCTTGCTGCAGCATTTTGGATTATTTGAAGGCTTTTTAGAGAGTAACTAGAGCAGCCTAAAAGTAGGAAATTAGAGGCAAAGTCCCATGTTCATGGACTATTTTTTGGCATCTCTTTGAGACAGGATGCTCCTAGTTTTGTCAAACTTCTGTGCGTGACAGAAGGTTGTTCTATAGATTTGTTTTATATGTGTGGTAAAGGACAAATTCTGGTCAGAAATTACTCTGAGGTTCAGAGGCAGGAAACAGTTGTAGCTGCTCTGGTTGGTACCATGAACCTGGTAAATGCTCTATTGCAGCCTTTAAACCTGGCGCTGTGGGTCCGTCAGCTCTCTGTGGTGCTGAGCAACACAACACTGATTAACTGATGTCCCACAGATGAATGTTATTTGATAAATGGATTTTACAGGAGCTAAAACAGTTCAAACCTAGACTCCCAGGGGTTGGTAGTGTGTTACTACCTCCTGTTGTATGTACAGGTCCTTCAAGAAAGATGAAAAACTTCTCTTTCATTTCAGTTTATTCAGTTTGTGTAAAGGATGAACATACATGTGAAAATGAGGTTCAGATATGGGAAGGGAGGAGATACAAGACATGATGAAACAGAAAAAGATGCAGATGAGAGAGGAAGAGCAGCTACTGATCACATTCCACCAAGATTTATCACAGATTTCTGTTCTTTGTAATTACAGTGGAACCTAAAGGCTTAGTTTAAATCTACAGTGTCCAACTTTGTCCAAATATTCTCCATAAGTTCCCATAATGTTGAGAGGTGCTGTCAAAACATCATGTGACCTCAAACTCACAGAAATGATCCAGTGACAGTGAAGAGATTTTCTTTTCTACAGACTACTTAGAGAAATTCAGTGAATGAGTTATTTCTGTGTGAAATGATTCTAATTGAATCCCGAGTAAAGTCTTAGCAGAGTGTAACAGCTGTTAAGATCAGGGAGAGAAAAATTGCACATTTTAATTGACAAAGATTCTCTGTTGTTCTTAGTCCAACACAGACAGTGATATGGAGGGAACAGGAATCTGCAGACTTAAAACTTGGGTGGGACGAGACAAAACCAGATACACAGATTTAGGGTTGGACATAACAGTTTACTGACATTTAGTAAGTGTTTGAACTGTATGGAAATATTGTTGCTCACATCTAAGTTTCTATTTTCTTCCCAGAGTTGAGCAGCAGATCTCAG